>JARHVA010004082.1:657500-917500 GCA_037957365.1 Torreya grandis | reverse complement strand
TTGACATTCCTTATTTGATTAAGATGTTCTATTACCATGTTTTATCTTCTTGGTTTGACATTCATTTTGTATTGAAATTCATGAAATAAAATTAACCACTTGGATTTCATCCTCCCAGTATGGGGTTATTTACCAAATATCATAGAGACCATATATATATATATATATATATATATATATATATATATATATATATATATATATATATATACACACATATATATATATATATATATATATATATATATATATATATATATATGTGTGTGTGTGTAATTTTGTGTGTCTATATATATATATATATATATATATATATATATGTATATATATATGTATATATATATATATATACATACACACACACATATATATATATATATACACATATACATATATCTCTCTCTCTGTGTGTGTGTGTGTGTGTATAGGCTCTTTGACTTCTCCATGGGCCCTTCTTTTGTCTCATATGCAACCAAAAATATATTCATTAATATTAAATAAATATTAACTCACATTATCAAAGATATATCTATTACAAATGCCATTAAATGCAATGTGGCATTTATCACCAATAATGTTAGACCTTTGACATCAATGACAATATTTCCAACATTTGTCATAATAGATTCTCATGTGAAGTGTCCTCTTGTGACTCTATGATGTGCTTCTTCTAATAACTTTGGTCTCCTATGATATTTGGATACTCTACATAACACATAATCCTTACCCATACTTTAATGAAGATCATTTATAATATTGAATGAAAATGCTCTTGTATAAACTAATTTTTATCTTTATCACATATTCCATAGTATAAACCATTTATTTTATAAAGTTGGATATCTATTCCATATTATCTAGGATCATAGATACTCTGACTAAATTAGCATATGGTGACTCATTTTATAATTATTCTATTTTTTTGACATTCCTTATTTGATTAAGATGATCTATTACCATGTTTTATCTTCTTGGTTTGACATTGATTTTGTATTGAAATTCATGAGATAACATTAACCACTTGGATTTCATCCTCCTAGCATGGGGTTATTTACCAAATATCATAGAGATTAATGGTCTATAAATAATTAAAATTTTGTATCCAAAATATAATTCCTATATATATATATATATATATATACACACACATATATATATAGAAATTATATTTTGGATACATAATTTGAGTACATACATATATATATATATATATATATATATATATATATATATATATATATATATGTACATACATACATAGATACATATATATATATATATATATATATATATACACACACACACACAGACATATATATATATATACATACATATACACACATACATACACACACATACATACATACATACATATATATACACACACAAATACATGTATATATATGTATATGTATATATATAGGTAAATTTTGTTTATATATATATATAGCTTCTAGTTGTATAGTAGTGCAGTTTTTCTCAGTTGATGATAGCATACTACTTGTGAAATGAATGGGGTGATTCAATCCCTCATCTCTATGTTGGGTCAATACAAATGCTAATATAGTTATAAAATCATCACAATGGACATGAAATGGATTATTCTAGTCTATAAATACCAATATATGTGCCATTATTAATCTTTTCTTGAAATGTATGTAGAATGCTTGACATTCATTGGTTTATTGAAACCTTATATCCTTGCACAATAGTATTTACTATGGATCAGATATATGCACACACTATGATGAACATGTGATAATACCTAGTATGACTTGTGAATGATCACAATTTATAAAAAATTATAGGAGGTGGAAATACCACAATGACTATGATTTTGTCTTGGTCAACCAGAATACCATCTTTTCATACTACATGACATAAGAGTACAACAAAAGGTGTGAAGAATGTTTTTTTTTTTTTTTTTTCAAAGAAAAACACATATTAACATCTTTCTAACACAAGTCACAAATTTTAAAGGTAATCTTTTGAATAAGTAAACCACAACATGATCATCCATATACACTTTTAGAGAGTCATGCATAAAGTCCTTGAATTTAGTAATTACAACTCTAGAGAAAATAATATGGGAATTTTTTAGACCAAATTAATTACCTTAAATGAAAATGAACCCCAATATATTTCAAAATTAGTCTTTTTTTGGTCTTATGATATGATTGGAATATGATGATAGCCATTTAAGCCATATGTGAAAGAATGTAATTCATGTCCTATGACTGGCTCAAAAATTTTTTTTGTGAAGGAATAAAAAATGGGTCATTAATGGAAACATCATTTAGTGCCCTATAGTTTTCATAGACTTTGATTTATCCTAAATTATTAGTTTGAACCACCATCAAACTTACCCAAAATTATTTCTATACCAAATAGATGATCCCTACTTCCTACATTAGGTCAATTTCCACTCTAACATGAGCTTCATTTTGAGACTTATTCTATATGGGAACTTATTTATAGGCCTTGTACACTATTTAATTTATACATGTATATAAAAAAATGAGGTGTATAGATACTTACGTTTTTAAAATTTCATGGGGTATATATATTGGTAATCTCACTATACTTAGATCCATTACAAAAATTTTAGTTGTCTCTAGTAGTCACCTATGGTTGCTAGCTTTGATACCAATATTATACCAATGTTTTCCACTAATTTTCATACTATTTATTAGTATATATTCTCTATCCCATTTGTAATATATTATCATAATTCCCTTTCCCCTCATGCCCTTGAATATTTATATTTTATAACTGAATATCTCTTATTTACTCTATGATGTTAGATTTAGCTCTTCTGTCTACCATTCAAGCTCAAAGAATCCTCTTAAATATAAATATTTCTCACTATTACTAAAATCCTCTTATTTTTAAAAATCTAGAATCATATTACAATATTTCAATAAAAAATATTATTTTTAATTATTGGCCCTATAATTCATGATAACTTTACATAAGTCTCTAGTTTCTTTATCTTGAGATGTTTGATCCTACACAATTATTATGTCTTCCTCCTACTGATGACATAAAAAATATTCAATTTATCTATATAATTATATAATATACTATTCTCATTGTCAAATACATTTTTTTTATAAAATCATTCTAGACCTATGGCTCATTCTTGGTTTCATGCCTACACTCTTGGTGCATATACCATGCTCATGGAAAAGGTGTTAAAGTATGATGAAACACATATACCCAATATCTTGTCTACACAACTTATGAATACCATATATAGGAACACCTATGAATGTGACATTTGTGGTAGTGAGCCTATTTTAATAGTAACCATTGATAATATATTTTAGGCACTTCTTAGAACCAAGCTCACATTAGCTCATAGGCTTCTTCCCAATACAATTTCTTAGATCAAAAAATTTACATTGTTCTATCCTAGAGAGTAACATCAGACTCAGATAATAACATTGATTTTATTTTAATTAGGTTGATGTTACCATATTTAACCTAAAAATAAATAATTTTCAAAATTGATTCATTTCTTTAGGTCTTCCTATTCACCTAGCATGTTGGTGGTGAGATAAGTTACCCAATTATGCAAATATAAATAAAATTAAGGTTAATTTTATTGATCATATATAAATTTTTTATCAATCATATATACATTAATTCACATTGAGAGAATTTACACTATTCTTACCAAACTACAAATCAATCACTAGGAGTAGTCATCAACTATGTTTAAAACACACAAAGCCAAGTTAAGATTAACACTATCAAGATCAAAGATAGATTTATATGTGCATTCATATAGTGAAATATTGAAAATGTAAAATTAAACTAAGGGGAAAAACTATGTGGTTTAACTTTCCTCTTTGAATTATTAAATTGTAGGCAATGGTAAATCATCAAAGGTGTGATTGGGGTTAGCTCAGTCTAAATTATATTTCATCACTTTTTATAAGTTATTATCTTTCACAAACAAACCTAGGGTTTTGTGGAGAAGTAATATGATTTATTTATTTGTGCACATAGTTGATCATAAAATATCACAAATAATGAGACATATTAGGAAAGTGCATCCATTATATGATCTTTATAGGTGTAATAACCTAAAACTGGTAGTTGGATGATAAGAGTGTATCTTGAGTTAATCTATCCCTAGGATAGAAATAGACCTATATTTGAGTAGACTTACTTTCCCATTCATTCAAAATACCATAGTCACCTACAACTATTCAAAACATAGTCCAATAACTATCATCTAAAATCCAAATCCAAATCACTTAGCAATCTATAAATAAGACATTAACACCACATTTGGGACACTAACACCATATGGTGCTAGTGTCCCTGATTAGGTGTTACTATCATTATTCATAGATCTTCCCAATAGATACTTTTTAAAACATGTGCCCCTCCTAAGGTGAGTGTAATCACATTTTATTATCCACACAAGCACCAGAACATATAAATATAAGTCTAATTCACCTCTATTCACTATATGGGAAATACATGAAAAATATATTAAAATCAAAGATAAAGTTGATCAAGCTGAATGTATTTGATCCCTATTCTACCCTACTACTATATACTACCATTTATGATATCCCTAAACCTATTTTTTAAATATTTCATATCTGAAGCACATTCAAGAAGTCCACTCTTATTCTAGCATTCACTTAAACTTGCAAAGAGTAATAGGTTGGATAACTAAATCAAGATTTATCCCTCTTTAGAGTATTGGTATGTATGCAAATCTCTTCACAACAAGGCATTGAGGATGCGTAGTGCATCCTACTAATGAACACATAATTATTTATCATGCCATACTTACAAAAAGGATTAGGGTTTGAAAAATAAATCAAGTTTTAAAAGAATAACATAGATCTCTAGGTTTCATGTATATAGTAATAGGACCTAGAAGCATAGGCATATGTTCTCTCAAAAAATAAGAACAACCCTATAAATGAGACAAAATTTCCACCTAGAGGACACTAAAAAAACATCGCACTAAAGTCCATACTAGTCATTACTATCCAATGAGTAGATAAACACCAAAATATTTTTGATGATACTCATAACTACCTAAATATCATCTTTCAAAACCTAGATCATCCATGATAGTCAATTTTTAGATAAGTCTCTATTTATTTTTATTTTTAGAAAGTCAAATAAGGTCAAAATTACTAATAATTAGTTCTTAATTATTACATATTTATTTAACTAATTTAGACATATTATCCATTTAATATAAACATAGGCTTTACATAGTTAAACCCTAAAAGGTTAAATCATTTGGTGAACCCATATTAATTCAAATATTGCTTCAAACCCTAGCTTGCATCAATACAAATTTTGTGAAATAAATTTTTATTTGCATGGTTCTAATTTTATGATTTTTGTAGATAACCTAGCTAAATTAAATCAAATTTGACATTAGGGTTCTAATTCATTTTATATGTAATTTAAATTATTGCAAAACAAACCCTACATTCAAAAATCCTAACCCTAGACAACCCTTGGGTTCATATTTATAGTAGTTACTTAGCCTCAATTTATAGCTTGATAACAGGATTATCATGAGAGAATCCATATTTCACTTCATGGTAAAAACATTGGTACTTTGTTTAGCATGTTTATTAGCAACTATTTATATAAAGGTACACATGTATGTTACTCTTATCATGGATCTATTTTGGGATAACCTTGTTTCACATATTGTCCTCCAACACATGAGCCCCATTTTTATCTAGATTATTGCTATATGGATCACTTTAAGTTGCCTTTAGTTACTACTAGGTGTTAGAGGGATCAGAGGACTCCACTTGTTCCACCTCCACCTAGACCACTTGATTATCTATGCTCATATCACACCTCTATTACACACCCTTGACAAATAATATATCTTGTAGCTTGAGTTATCACTAGGTTGAATAGGGTGCCTACTCATCCTATACAATAGTAACATAACCTGACCATCCCTCCTCATCCACAACACACTACAAAAATACATAGAGATTAGTAAAGAGAATTTGATATTATGGATAGTTGAGTAATACACCAAATAAGATATCTACCTTGGAATTACTTTAAAAATAAACAATCTTCAATATTTTATTTCAAAAACTTAGTCACACATCTATGCCTTCTGATACTGAGCCATCGTATTTTGCATCTATCATGAATACTATCAAATATGTGGAGGATGTGATGTATTTTTTTAGTGAGGATTTACTTGATCAAAACTTACCACTTTCTATTCAAAATAAAAACAACAACACAACTATTAAATGAGTTCTCATCGATAGTGGTTTAGGAGACAATATATGAAACATCACATTTTTTCAAACCATGGGGGTTGATATTTCTTCTACTCAGAAAACATACAAGAATATCCATGGGTTTGAAGATATTCCTAAGCATACATTGGGATTAATCACATTAGATATTACATTGGGACCAAAGACATCATCTATGCACTTTAGGTCATGCCAAACCATTTACATTATAGTTTATTATCGAGAGACCTTGGATATATGTTATGGAAGTTGTATCTCTCACTATTCATAGATGTGATAAATTCTTACATGATGGGTACCTATACACATGTATAGTAGATAATCAACAATTTAGATATTGAAGGCTCACTGAGCCTCCTACAATGAGTATATAATTAGATAAGACACCTCATGTTCTCATCTAACCCCCACCTCACCGTATTCCCATTGAGAAAATACATACTTATGAGGTGGGAGAGTCTAGTAAGGCTCTTCATATAGCACATTTAGATTACCCTACAACACATACACCTTCACTGATGATAGAGGACAAGCCTAACTGAGAAAAATTACCTTCTTTGATGATCAAGGATTAGCCTCTTCTAGCATAGTTGCCTTAACTAAGCATAGAATAATAACTTTTCATAGTAAATACATCATAATAAAAGATGGATGATGAGGTTTTTCATAGCCTAGTTACCACTACTTGTAAATTTAAAAGAGGATTACATTCATAATTCTAATAGAGATTCATTGGCCACTATATAGGATGATCAACCACCTATAAACATCAATGATTAGTTATGTGGATTAAGCTTTACACTAGTGGGACTAGGGGAATACAAAGATAATTCAAAGGAACTTATACCTTGACCTACACTAGTATCATCACTTGTTTAGGATTCTACAGCTATAAGATCCCATACTCAACCATAACCAATAATAAATCCCTTGATCCTTTCAGTACCTATGGTCACATCTAAGGATATCAATTCAGTCATAAAGATTTAGATAAGGAACTCATTGGACATACCACACTAGATATTATAGCTATTACTTAATAGAGTATTGATGTTATTAACCATAATATGACATATATCATCTAGTAAATTATCACCATAGGAAGGGAAACTATTTTTTCACTTTCATAGACTCATATGATGTGATACATACATGTGTGTAGCATTGTAACATGAGTTTAATAAATTTAAGGATAAGGGAACTATCTATATTATACAACCTCCACCTCCATAGGCACCATCACCATTGGTGATATGAGTGATTAAATAGATAAGAACATTGTGATAGAGTTGTCACTAACATAAATATTCACTACATGATCCATTAACTATATAGATATTTGTATTAGATATATATCTTCCACATGTGGCTATAGATGAAGATTCTAATCCTAATATTTACATTTTGGGATTTTTACACCACATTGGTTATCATAAGAGTGAGATAAAACATTCTATACGCTTTCAATACTCTATTGGACATATTAAATTACAAATTACATGTGGACCCAATGTGGCTAATACATTACTCTTCATTTTGAGTAGTGACACCCATATATAGGTTACACTTGGTAGTACATGGTTATATGTAATGGATTCTGTAGTTGATCAGTCAGAGAGATGCTTGGAATTCACTCATGACGGACACATGGTTCATATTTTACATGATGACATTGATGATAACTATAGGTTTCACATAGATACTATGTGGTTTAATGTGGTTTACCCTAGGATAGTGCAAGAGGTATATTACATAGTTGAGCAGCATGCCATTCAAATGCATAGACTCAAGAATCCTGCCAAGCATAAGGCCCCACTAATACATATAGATTGGTATAATGATCATGATGATGATGACTTAATTAAATTTAGTAAGGCTTAATATTTAACACTGATGATCTTCCACTAGATCCACCATTTAATTATCCACATCCTATGGATGTGATGTTGGGTCTATAGAGATATTATACTTTGCTTGTATTTTGTTTCATTTATATTTACAATATTTACTTTCTCTCTCTCTCACTCCTTGTACATACTTTAGTTTTATTTTCTTATACATAGCTTATACTTATAAAACACAACAATAATATAACATGTTAAAATATAAAAACATTCAAATATTTCAATAACATAAAATTTTACAAATCATATACATTGATTTATTTTGATATTAATCATTGCTCCTCATCACTTAGATTTTTTGCCAACTATCACTACTTCAGTATATATGCATCCTAGCATCTACATAGATTTATACTACATAATTATACATGCTTTCATTTTTAGTTCCTATATTAGAATTGATTGTATTTTCTATGTTTCTTCCATCTTCAAGGGAAATTGAATATGCCATTATTATTTAGTTCTATGTTACTTATCTATTTGTATGACTTGAACATGTGCCCATGTCCCTTGTGTGTGATTTATTACTTCTATATGCAAACATTTTAACATGTTATTCTATGTGGATCTATTCTAAATTACTTGTTTCTTGTGTATTTAGACATTTGAACAAGTCCTTGTATGTCTTCATTCTTAGATTTAGTGACATGTTCCCATATCCCTTATATTATGGCCCATTGGCCTACCTTTTATGTGACCCATGTGCTTATATGTTTGATTCATTGTATTCTTATACACCACGACACTTTTATTTACTTATTACACACACACACACACATACACACACACAATTTTTTGATGCATGAGGGACCTCATGCACCTACCCTTACTACCTGGGAGCCTTGATGGACATCATGACCCATCACCCTATTTAGTTACTCAAATTTACTATTATACACATTAACTACTTATATATTGACACCCTTATGAAATGTTAGATTATAATATACATCTTACATTACCTATTTATTGTTAAATACATTTACATTTTGTTGTTATGTTTCTAAATTATATTAGAATATCATGCACATGCTCCAATTAAAACATTTTATAGAGATACTTCTTTAGAGGGTAGTTCTTACATAGGTTTCATAACTACCCTCAAAATAGGGGTCATTCACATAGGTTAACCATAGAGATCAGGGTCCTCATCTGCTAGTCTAAAATACATTTTAGCACATAGGGTTAGTTTTATACATTAGACTTAGGGCAAACACATAATAGAATAGAGATTCAAAATTTTGTCTAAATCACTAAAAAATTAGACTAGAGAGTTATTAGTGCCTCGATTAAGACACTAGTGCCATAGGGAACTACTATCCACTATAGGCACTACTTTCTAGTAGCCCTATCTTTAAGATAGTCCAAATCATTTAGACCACTACACTAGGTAGAATATAGATTTTCATAGATATAGTCACAGGTTTGGTAATTGTGTTTATATTTAACTAGGATATATTCATTTTATATTAGGTTAATACTAGTTACTTAGATTTGGGGGCATCATAGACATCATGATCGCTCATATATTTAGTTTAGTTACAAAGATTTAGCTATTACATAATTAGTTCTAATTTAATATACTCAGGTACTAGATTGCGAGAGTGTGTGAGACATATAGTTTCCATATACTTAGCTTTAGATAAGTTGATCAGATGAAATGAAAAACTCCATGTCATTCTCTACACTATATACACTTTTTATCACATTTTGAGTTGTCACTAGATTCATGCCTTACTCCATCTATAGTGGCTAGCATTCCTAAATGGCCTAGAGCCTTCTAATATACCTGAGTGGTTGTGTAGCTAAATGCATAGTTAGATTTACTCATTTAGATACTTCAACACTTTGCACAATATATTTATAGATTCATATAGTTCACATAGGTGGGAAATCATGGATTCATAACATACTAGATTTCTATAGCCACTTATATGAGAAGGTTTGACATGCTTCCAATCTTATCCAATTTATTTACATATCATGATCCACTGAGTAGGAGTGGACAATGATGGAGTCAAAACGAGTTCTTGATCCACCCAGTATATGAGGATTGATCAAGACATCAACTTAGTCCAAGATATTCAATGATATGATCACTATGCACACTCACACATAGTTTATCACTAGGTTGATGCATTGGTTCATGTACTTAATGAGGTGTATTCATTCCTGTCCTCTCTCTTTACTCATCTTTACTCAGTTATTCCATTTCAACATAGTCTTTTGATTTTGTTCATCTCTTAATTAAGGACTAATTTTTGCATGTTTCACTATAGAACATTAATTTAGATCATGTTTCAAATACGTAGACCCAGATTAACATACTCAAACTCACCTACATGGGCTTCACTTCCAAGGTATGTCTAGGTATGCTTCTTTTTCCTTTATACTAGTCATTTCACTTCTATACATTACTATCATTAAGACGGGGGAAAATGTAATCATCTTAAAAAGGTAGTTGGATGCTAAGAGTGTCACTTGAGTTAACCTATCCCTAGGCTATCCATAAACCTATCCTTGATCATTATACTTATTTTTTTAATCATTCAATAGACCACAATCACCTATACCAAGTTAAAACATATCCATAGGACTATCATATTAGATCCTAATCCAAATTTCTTAGTATTCTACAAAGAGGACATTACCACCACATTTTGGACACTACAACCACATGGCGCTAATGTCCCCTATTGGGTGTTACTATCTTTAACTATAAATCTTCCCAATGGATACTTTTTCAAATGTGTTCCCCTCCTAAGGTTAGTTTAAAACATTTTCTTATCCACACAAGCACTAAAACCCTATAAATATAATTATAATTCACATTTATTCATTAAATGGGAAATAGATTCAAAATTTATTCAAATAAAAGACAAAGTTGAGGAAAATCAAGATATTTTATCCCTTTTTATCCTACTTCTATGTACTACCATCTATAGCAACCCTAAGCCCAATTTTCAAATATTTCAAAGTTTAAGCTCATTCAAGGCATCTAAATCTACTCTCATTCTAACATTCACATGCACTTGCATCGAGCACTAGGTGGGAGAACTACATTAGGCTTGATCCCTCTTCCAAATATTGGTATGTAGGAAACTCTCTTCAAAATGGGTTGTTAAGGATGTCTATTCCATCCTACTAATGGACTCACAATTATTTATCATTCCATAATTTCTATGAGGATTAGGGTTTACACACCAAATTAGGTTTTCTAGGCACAACATAGAGCTCCAAGTTTTATGCATTTAGGAGCAGGACCTACAAACATAGGTGCAAGTGCTCTTGGGAAAAAAGAATAGTCCCACAAATGGGACATTATCACCACTTAAAATACACTACAAAAACATGGTTCTACTTTCCATACTATCCATTATTATCAAATGAATACAAAAACATGAAAATCCTATTGATGACACTCAAAATTTTACAAATCCCAACTTTGAGAACCTACATCATTCACAACAGTCAGTTTTTAGATAAGTCTCTATTTAGTCCTATTTATTGTTATTTTTATAAATTCAAAGAAGGTCAAAATTACAAAAAATTAGTTCTTAATTATTGCATATTTATTTGAAAAATTTAGACATCTCAACCCTATAACACCATCTCCAATCACTATTATTGATGTTTATATCTATACCTAGTGTTAGTGGCCCTACATGTACACATACACAATTCTAGATCTAAATGAATCACATATTATTATATTCTATTTCCACTACCTATAACCATAGTCATAGTCAACTAATCAAATAATGAAGATAAGTATCTTATCTTTTTTTGTAATTTCCATAATAGTAAACATAATTAGAAATTAAATTTTAGTATTTTACATTAAAATTTATGCTTAATTTCTATACATTATAATCCGAATTAAGTATTCTAGTTTATCCTATTATTATTCATATTAACTTAAAAATAAGGTAAAAAATTAGTTAAAAAATAAAATTAATTAAGGGTCACCCCATATTCAAAGAGTGAAAAAAGGGAAGAAAAATGTGAAAAAATAATATAAAAAGGTAAAATTAAAGCATACAAAGAGAAAAAAATAACCTATAAATGGTTTTATACCAATAAAAAAATTATTTAATGCTTTTATTCAAGTAAAAAAAATATTTTCATTTATACAAAGGTGAAAATTGAGCTTTAGTCAACCAGTGACCCAATTTTTAGCAAAGGTAGTCTACAATGAGAGTGCAATGACAATATGGAGGTTTCACCATTAGTTTTAATAAATACACTGTGATAGTAAAGATGTGATCAAAATCCTCTCTTAACATGGGTTTCTAAGGTTTTTATTAAACACACACCCTAGGTTAGTGGGAAAAAATGGTGTTAGGTAACATGATAAGGATTGGAAGGGGATTATATAAATGTATTTTTTGTTTATTTATTTTTTAAAAAAATTATGTTTCATTTACTCTTGGTTTTTTAGGGTTAAAATTAATGAAATAATTGTGGAAATTTTGTAATCACCACTTAATTTATAATTAATTAAATAAAATTCACAATAGTTAAAAAATCATCGCATATATTAACCAATGTTTCACCATGAACAAGAGGAAAAACAGGACTAAGGCTATTATTTGACATGAAACTCTTGTGTTCATGTGTGAAAGTGACTTAAATCTATTGGATCTAGAGCAAGGAACATGATTGGATTCTTGGAATCATGGCACTAATTAATATCATATATAGAAAATATTTATAAATAGATATAATTTAGAGGATCATACAAGTTTAATTTATTTCACCTATAGTTACATGTAGAGTAACATTTGGATCTACCAAGATGCAAATCAAAATAAAATTTGGCTCCCATAAGTACATAGAAAGTGGAAAAACACACTATAGGATGTCTACATGAACACATGGATATATGTAATTGGAATTAGTTTGGACATAGAGGATATAATCAACATAACATATGTGTGCAAGTGTGAAACTTACTTTGGTGATGGGATGGTAGCTAAAGTGGGAACTAAAAATTACATCTTACTAGTCGGGGTAGAGAGTGAATATCCTAAATATATGTAAGGTCAAAATTGTCATATTGGCCTTATTTTTTAAAGGGTATATGGGGACACACATGATAATATATTTTTATCTCCTATAAATAAGGAGATAGAAGTGCATTGGGAGAGATAAACATGGGCGTTATGCATGATAGCTCTAACATACCACAAACTAGAGGATATTTCTCATAATTATCCAAAATTGGCTAAGTTATATATATAATAAATTCATCTAATATCATAAGGGAATAAATTTAGTAGATGAAGGGGTTTACAAGGCCATTAGATGGGTAAATATGGGTTGAAATAGAGAGGATCCATACAAAACAACATCTATAAACATAACAAACTTATTTGTAGAGTATTATCAAAATATTTTAGGACTATGAGTGAAGATGGAGTAGTATTAGATAATTTTCATGACACTCAACAATTATTGATAAGAGAGGGTACACTAAGGCCCAACCAAAAAAAATGTTGCCTAGAAATTTGGGGAACCATACAAATCAAACATTATCCTTATAATATGAGTGTAGGGTTGAGAATAAGAGGTGATATTTTACACTATTATATAATAGGTGTATAATCATAGTACCAAGATTACCCATTAGACCTGTATGGATTGGATAGGCTAGAGGCAAGCCCCATTTTAGTAAGCTGGTATCTTGAGGAGGACAAAACTAGGAGGAAGTTGAGGTAAAGTGTGAGTATCCAAAATAATAAGAGTAGGATGAGGATGGTGAAGAGAAGTATGGTGTAGATGATGATGAAAAATTTAAAATAGACCTAGACTAAGATGAAAGAGACCCTTGTGAGTTACTTGTGAATTGGTCTCCTTCCTTTCTTCCTTAACTTTAAAACTCCTTTATATTTTTAACAAAAATTGATAACTAATGTGTACTAAATTTTATTTTTTTAATTTAAATTATTGGAGGACCTTCCTCATGGACACATGCTTGTATATTTTTTCATCCATATTAGATTGACATAAGAGGCCTTCCTAGAAGAACATAAAATGCCCACTTATATTGGGATACACATTGACATATTTTTACCTTATTTAAACATGACATACAATTTTTTATCTTGATGTAATTATATCATTCAAGTAGATACTAAGTCTAACATTACATAAATATAAGTAGAGATTTATAAATACATGAGGGGCGTTAGATGGGAATAACCCTATTTTATAAAACTAATGTTGGTGCCATAAACTAATTATCATATAAGATAATTTGTGAGAACTTGAATGAGATCAAATTAGGATAAATAACATGTAGAAATTAGTCTCATGGAGTGCTCATAGATATTTATATATTATCTCATGCTCCTATTAATTTTTGGACTTAGTAGAAGAGATATACTTTTCCACACTTTCCCCCAAGTGTGATAATTTTATATTTATATAAACATGTACTAAGATGTTTATATATATAATTCTATGTGTGTGTTTATTCCCTATTGAAAAAATTCTCATGTCCAAAATTTAAACACCTAATATCCATTAAAAAAATTAAGTTTTTATCATTATTTAATTAAGTAAAACATATGGTTATAAAATATCAATGCATAAACCCACAGAAGGTAATGGGGTCACTAAGGTTCAAGTCACCTAGGCAGATGAAAAATGTGTGTGTGTGTGTGTGTGTGTGTGTGTGTGTGTGTGTGTGTGTGTGTGTGTGTGTGTGTGTGTGTGTGTGTGTGTGTGTGTGTGTGTGTGTGTGTGTGAAAACATTGTAAACCTAATAACAATTGTGTGTGTCCATTTATAAAACACCAACAACTAAACCCAAACAAGTGTGTGTGTGTGTGTGTGTGTATGTGTGTGTGTGTGTGTGTGTGTGTGTGTGTGTGTGTGTGTGTGTGTGTGTGTGTGTGTGTGTGTATGCATGTGTGTGTGTGCATGCATGCATGTACATGCATGTGCACACATGTCACCTATTGAAAAAATTATAATGAAAAAAATTTAAAAACCTTTAATCCATTTAAAAAACGTGTTTTTTGTTATATTATTTATTTAATTTTAAGATCCATTTATAAAATACCAATGCTTGAAACTACATAAGTTCATAGGGTCCCTAAATATTAGGTCACCTAGGTGCAAGCAAATTTTATTTATTTTTTATTTGATAATTTAAAAGTACAAGTTTTACATGAATTTTGTAACCAGATAATTAAAATAAATATCCAATACTACACAAAAATAAACACAACAAAATAATCTAGTCCTCTAGACTGAACTAAAAAGTAGAGAAACTTCAATCAAAAAATAATTAAAACCCCATAAGTCTCAAGATAACATTCATCCAAAAACATAGTGAAAAATAGACAAATAATATAGTCTAATATTAATAAGTTGACACCTTAAAGTCATATTAATACACTAGATTATCTAGACCAGTAATTTACTCATCCTCTTTGATTTTAAATTTTATTACTTGTCCTCAGGTACATTTGCTCATGCCTTCCTCATTATCCATTTCATCCTTATTTTTAACTTGGATTTTTGGGAGAAGATTCAACTACCTTATCTTGGATCATGCCACCTTTTTTCAATTATTGTTGTCAATTCCACTATCACCGTTCTTTTTACACTTGGGAAGAGTTGTGACAAGGTCAAGTTTCACCACCACCCCTTTATTCTTCTTGAGAGTTCTAGTTTTTCTGCCACTAGTTTGATTACAAAACCCATATCTCTACAAATATATAATTCCTTTATTAGTTTATTATCCTCACCTTTTAGGTTGTTCTAGTATTTTTTTGATTCATGATGAGCCTTCCTTGATGTTCTAGATTATCCTCCAAATCCATTAGTTTCAACTATGAGTTGAATAGAGGTCCATTGTTTCTTTTCATTCATTCTCCTCCATAGATTCAAACATTTTCTTGGCTTATTTAAGATGTGAATAGGAAGTATTTATCCTATCTTATTTTATTATTTTTTTCTCTCTTCCATTTTATGCTTTTAGAGTCATGCATTTTTCATTTACGAGTTTAACTTTAGTTTGAAACTCCACCAAGTGATTGCTTTCAGAACATGTTTCATCCAATATTTTTCCTTAAATTTATAGGATTTATTTACCATATTTATATATATTCATTTGTTCCTCCTGAATTTTTTATTCATTCTCCTCCTCCAACATATATACCTCCTTCCCCCTCATGGATTCCCCTCTCTTATTAGTGAGTAAAATTAGACCTTGATTAAAAAGTTCACTGCTAGAATTTGTTTCAAAATGTAGTTATAATAATTTCAAGATATTTAAATAATAAATATGGAGAAATAATTTTATCTCCCTTAAATTAGTTCATTATTAGGAAATGGTGGGATAATAGGACATAAAATGTGCATTCTAATGTGATCTAATTCATGATTTTTAGGTAGATGTCTAGCCAATATTTGAAAGGTCCACCTTTTAGAAGCCTTTCTTATTAGTGAAGATGTCCAATTTTATTTGAATAACTTCTTCATAAGCTCATATTTTATATATGTTTCCTTGAACACCTTGGTTCCAACATAGTTCATACCAATCACTTCCCTAGTTATTTATTTTGAATTTTTATCTCCACTCCTCTCATATGCATTCTTCATTGGTTCTAATCTAGAGCAAAGTCCTTGGAAACCTCTTCACCATATCTAAAATTTATTGTAATAAATTTTTCCATAATTCCATTTTCAAATATGTGTAAAAATTTGGAATTAACCTTATATTTTAAATAATAAATGGGTTTAACTATGTCTCTATCCCATCCATGATTTTATTCTTTTTCATTCTCAGACTTAAAAACTAGCTAATTTATCTAATATCTTCACCCACTTCACTAGGTCATATTGTAAGGTATTCTTGATGATATTTCTATCCTTCACCTTATTCACACTTTTTTCCTTTACCTTTAAATAAACAATAGGTTCATTATAATTAGGATTTGTTAATTTGGGTTTAATCATTAAACTTTCCCTTAGTGCAAATAATCCCCCTCCATGGAGCTAATGATAGGTATAATATCATTTTTTAACATGTTAATAATTTAAAGTGGAAATTCATTAGTCTTTTTCCACACTAAAAAATGTTTTATCGAGGACTCCTATATTAGCCATCCCATTAGCCACCTTGTTTCCCTCCTTAAGTCAATAGTGACCTCTTTACAATAATGTTAATAAACCTCTTACATCTTTGATATCCTATTTAATGGACCATGAAGGTTTCACTTTTCCTAAGAGGGTATTTAAGATGTTTATTAAATCCCCTTAAACCAAAAAATTTTCAAATCCCAAATGCACCATCAATTGAATTTCCTAGTGAGATGTTCTAGCCTTAGCCACATGATTGGTTTGGGACCCCATTGACCCCATTTAAGAAACTATAATGAACCCCTCAAAATATATAATAACCCCTTATCCTCCTACCATACCAATTTTAACCTTAGAAACCCCATCAAATTTCAATTTCCTCTAATTCTACCATGGTTTAGACCATTTAACAACTTCTATCAAATTTTCCTATCTAATTTTTCAGCCATATATTTGATGTTCCAATTTAAAAAGATAGAATGTTCAACAATTGAGGTTGATTTTTTTAAGAGAAAAAGCTTCCAATTTTTAAAAATGGCTGGACAAAGTATATGGAAATAAGTTTTGAGACTATCCCTTTTGTGGTGAAAAATGCAATCATTCCTAGATTTATAAATTTCTCATAAAATACAAGGGAGGGTTAGGTGTTGTAATTGGACTAGGGAGGCCAACTTCCATGATGGTTTCCACTAAAAATTGAGATCCATGAAATATTTTGGTTTGACCTAAGTAATATTGAATTTTATAAGAAGGATATACCATAATATGGAAACAAAGGCATAATCCATAATGAGGTGGGAAACCATTTTCTCACTAGATGTTCATAAGACACACTTGTTAGAAATTATAAAGGGTCTTTTGATCAGATTATCAATAGTGATAATTTTATCCCAAGAAGCTAACTAGTAGAATATGCTGATAACTAAGAAATTATATAGGTTTTAATTTAATTTAAATATTTTCATGTAACTCACCTACAATCAAATAAATGATGCACTAGTTTTGATTTTAGGTATCCATAAATTTTAATTTAAGGTCTAATATGGAGTGGTCACTAAAGGTTAGTTAGAAAAAAATAAATATACTTAGTAAAAAAGTTTCATTTCCAAAATACATGGGTGCACGAAATAAGTGATCAAATCACATAAAGAATAAAGTGAAAAATTCAAATTGAGTTTATAAAGTACTCTACCCTCAAAGATGAGGAAACACTATCCACTCTAATATCAAATGAATATCAGCCATTGGATTAATGAAACCAAAGAATTCCCTAATCATCCTTATGGATGAGTAAAAAATTATATTCCATCTTATAGTTTTCATTCTGGTCTTTTTTTTTTAGGTTTAGGCTACACATGGATTGAAAGAGGGCATTTATAAATTTTAATGGCATATTTAATTTATATATGCATTCACACACATTTTCTATATACATTTTTATATGTCTAAATATATATACATGTGTATATGTATCAATTGAATTATATATTATATATATATATATATTACACACACACACACACACACACACACACACACACACACACACACACACACACACACACACACACACACACACACACACACACACACACACAAACACACACACAAACACACACACACACACACACACACACACACACACACACACACACACACACACACACACACACACACACACACACACACACACACACACACAAACACACACACACACACACACACACACAAACACACACACACACACACACACACACACACACACACACACACACACACACACACACACACACACACACACAAATACATACATATAAATAGACAAAAACACAAAATTATTTATATTTTAGTTTTTTAATTTGATTATCCTTATATTTTCTATTTATTTATTTTATTTTACACACATAGTTTTTTAAAAATATATACACACATACTTATAATTATTTATATTTTAGTTTTTTTAATTTAATTATCCTTATAATTTCATACTTATTTATTTTTATTTTACACATACATATATGTTTTATTTACTTTTTGTATGTTTTTAATAATAAAAAGCATTATTTTAGAAGGAAACAATTAGTTTACTCTTTCCTTATCATTTCAAAAATAATATTTAAACATAAATTTTATTTATTCACTTTTCAATTGAATTAAAAGACTTCCAACACTCCTTCAAACAATATTTTCAAGCCAAACTCAAACTATTAAAGTTACTTCAAGTTCTTTAGACAATACAGGATTCATTGTAATCACACCATTATAATGTTTTTACAATCATCAAGATAAAAAATATACCTCTAGGAGTGATTCACATTGGTAGTAATAATATTAAAATAATAAAATATTTTTAATAAATGAAATACCTAAGAGATTAGAGTCAACCAAGATGACATATCCTCATAAGCTCCAAGATGCACATGTACTAGTTCTACAACACAAACAATAAAGTTTCAAAATAATTCAAATAAGTCCATGTATAACAAAATGAGAGAGTGATTGGTCTACCATACAATTGGAATCATCACATAGGGCCTCACCAAGTGAGACCCATGCATTATGTCATGTTGATATAAAATCTACAACATGGATATATTTGTTTGTGTGGTTCAAGGTGACTTAAACCAAATATAATGTAGTGTATAGGATAGTATTTTATGTTATTAATTAGTATTGGCATTCATAATGTTTTTAAGTAGGTAAATTCATCCACATAACCAATACATATTATATAGATATTTCCTATTTTAGCTCTCTTTATTCATATATAGGAACATAAATCATCTGCTAAATTCCACAAATCCCTTTAATATATACCTCCACACTTTATTATAGTATTATATATGTGTTCTCTCTATTATATCCATATTATGTTCTTATATTAATCTTATTCTTCTTCTTTCTTAAATTTTATATTTTTTTCCACACCATTTTACATCATTAGCACCTTTAAATCCGAAGGTTGCATCTATTTACTAATCATTACTATTAGTAACAATTGGTTTACACTAATTTACATTATTAAATACCATTTAGAGGATATTTAAATATATATCATAACATATATGTATTTTTTTTATATAAACTATTATATTCTCTTCATTTGAGTGTTTAGAACATGTTGTAAATTTCTCTATGATATTACACTTCCTTTGTGGTATGATTCTAGATTTTATGGTGTAATGCTATATGATTTTATCCTATGTATTGGATATTGATGATATTGTAATTTTACCAAATAATCCTACCAATATTTACCTAGTTTTTATAAATTTATCTCATCTCTGAATAATCTCTGAATAATATTAGAAATAATAATACAAAATACCATGTCTACATTAAATCATTATTTAAAAATGATACAAAACATTCACTATGGAAGGGTAACATAGTTAATAACTATAAACTTAGTCTTATAGCATAAGAGATAATAGTATCCTTAACTAAACTCACTTGAATGGTATTATAGCATAGTGTTACCCCTTCTTAAAAAGAAAACTTCTTAAAAATAAGACCTCTAAATTAAATTTACCAATGATATACATGATCATGATGTCAATTTTGTGCTCTAGTATTATTTTATAGTTTTCAAAACACTTGTGTAATGAAAAAAAATTCCCCAAATTTTTGGCAACACTCTGACTATTTAAAAATAAATAGATTATATGGTGACTCTATTGAATGCTATGATGCTCTAAATTATACCATAGAACTTTAAAAATGCTATAAATATGTAAACATGGGTACTAATCTATTATGTCTATATATCACCTTTGTTGTCACTATGGCTACTATGCACTTAACCTACAATGTGTCTATGAATATGTGAGGTTGACATGTGGCTTTTATATCTTTCATATTATTTTATTAAACTTATATTTGTTCTTAATATGGCTGGACTATGGAATAAAAATGGCTAAGAAGAGTATATATAGGAGGTAGTGGTTAGTCTTTTATCATCATATTATAAATTCTTCTTATTAAATTTTTGTGGAGGTTACCCTCAAAGTGGCATAGTCATTATTATCAAGTATTAAGCTCTTTGTGAATTATTTTTGTGGATCTAATTATTGTGCTCGTAGTTCTAATATATACTTCCATATTGTGAAAATCCCTCTATTTTCATTACAAGTGGTATCAAAGCATCGATTTGGGATAGTTTTTGTAACACTATTTTTCTATATTAGGAGTTGTAGTAATCTGAAGCGTTAAAAAATAAAAAACATAATTTATAATATAGGGAGAATTTAACTTTTATGCCACTACAGTATAATTTTAAGTCTATAAATTTTACTTCACCCTTGTGAAATTTAACATTTATTGGATTAATCTCAAAGAGATAATCATAATGGTATAATCTACTGGTATAATTTTATTAGGACAAAATCCTTCATCCTAGGGTTTGTGTATGGATGTCCATAACACTCATGAACATGATAAATATTAAAACACTCTAAAAACTCCTCAAAAATATGGGATGGATTCTAAAACATTATATCTATCCATTTTTGATGTGATTCAACAAAAATAGTCATGTGTTTACATCATGGTAAAGAAGGATAATATTGATGTAGTAAAAGGGAAAATAAATTCTATGAGGGACCAATTTTTAATTATGTGTGCTTAGTTAACCACTATTTTAGCTTATCTTAAGTAAAATAATCCTCCATATATCCAATTAAGTTCAACTAATCCAAACAATTACAACTCCAATACTAGTTTCAAGCACATGATACCAAAAGTGGAAGTGTACAAGTTTGATGGTAAGGATCCACTCACTTGGATAATTAAAATAGAAAATTTACTCTGATCTACATCAGACCCAATGTTTAAAAAAGGTTATCACATAATCTATTTATTTGTAACCTAAGTATTTCATTTGGTATAGGTGGTTGTGCTAGAATTAAAAATAAGGGCACTTTTATTATGTGGTCAGTGTTTACTAATGAGGTACAAATGAAATATTACAACAATGTCTTAGGCAACTACATTATTTACAAAAGTTTTGATAAATAGTTATTAATAAGGATTATATTCAATAATCATAAAATATAATCTTACATGTAGATGAAATTAATGATAATAAATGTTTAACATGTTCTTAGAGGTCTCAAGGATATCATCCAACTTAAGGTTCACATGCTTAATCTAACAAATGTTGATGAAGCAATACCATTCACACATTAGGAAGATAAATAATATTTGGTCAAAAATGCTCTTTAATGTAGGGCCATGAATCTAAATTCATAGCACTATAATTACCATAACCTATAAGATTGGACACTCAATAAATTTAAGAGAAGAATGGTAAAGGATTATGTTTTGGCTATGACATAAAATGGAGAAAAGGGCATAAGTTTACTAGAAATAAGTTGTTCTACATTTAAGGAGCTAGTTGAATAAAAATACAATGATGAGGCCTTAAGTGAGTATATGGAATAACTAGACGAGTAATCTAAACATTCTCACCCTACTATCTCATGTCATGCCCTTTTAGTTATAAGTGATCGTCAAACTCTTAAGGTGGTAATATTCCTCAATAAATATAATGTGAAAATGTTTATTTACTTAGGTAGTACACATGATTTTGACACTTCTATAGTATAAAAATTGATTTTCTAACTAGATGAATAGTGTAACCACCCTTCACCCCCATTTCAAAACAATGTCTCATCCTCAAGGCTTACCACATCAAGATGTTGTGTACTAATTTTCAACTTGGTGGTCTATATATATATATATATTTAATTATTTTTATTTGTTTTCTATTTTTTCTATTTATTTTTCTCCAAAATTATTTCATTTTTTTCTCATTTTTTTCAAAATTGGTTTTTATTTTTTCCATTTTCTATCAAAATTGTTTTGATTTTTTTTTAAATTTCTGATATTTTATTTTAGTCTGATACCAATAACTCTATTATTTTACTTGATACTTCTTATCAATATTCCCATGTTTTTTCCATATTTTTATTTTCCTCTAATAGAATTTTTTTTAACTTGTTGTGGCTAGGATATATACTTATTTTTATTTTTATATGGTTCTAATAACTCCTCACCTTCTTCTATACATATCTTATTTTTTATTTGATTAAGTGAAACTCAAGTTTTACAGGGATCCTTAAACCATAAATTTTAATAAGTTAACAATAGATACCAATAGCAGAAGTAGAAGCTGGTAAAAAATGGATGAGGAAGAGCAGAAGCTGGTCAAAAATGGGGATTTCTATGAGCTAGACCAGATAAAGGGATATGGAGGGATGTCTTAAGCTGTATAAGGGAGTACTTCATCCTAGACAGAAGAAGCAAACGAGTGCACAAGTTCCATTTTGTTTTCCTCAACCATTTCAGATAAGGTTAGTCTGTCTTTTCCTTTTTATCTTTGCTATTCCCTGATCCAAAGCCTATATGCTCATATGTGCCCTATCCTCCATGAAGGCCTTAATTTGCTTATTGAAGGCTACTGTAAGAATAGGGCACTAGTTAAGTACCCCAAACAAGGGAAAAATAAGGTGTCATAAAAGAATGATAGAGTAATCAGGAGAGGCAAATTCAAGTCCCCCAGTCCTAAACAACAGAATGTTTTTAGGAGAAAGAAGAAGGAACTAAAAGCTTGGATACTAACTCAAGTGATGATGAAGAATGTTCTGAGGAAATTGGAAAAGATAAAGTGAATACTGAGGAGGATTCTGCTAATAGAACTATAGATACGGAGGAAAACCAGAATGTGTCGGAGGAAGAATTTGACCAGGAAGATCCTATTGAGGACCCAACTTCTAAGAATGAAAAGGAAAAATTTTTATCAGGAGGATATTCAAAATAAGAATATGGAAATATAATCTGGAATCAAGGAGCGAGAACAAAAGAGTCAAGAAGATATCTTTGATGAAGCCAAGAATAGTCCTAATAAAAAGCCTGAGGACTGGATCATATGAAACTTATTTTTTATTTAGAGGCATCTTCCCAAATTGTTCCTGGATGTGCAACTCTCAAGAGAAAATTGGAAAATTTGGAAGATTCCCTGAAAATTGCTTGGATAAACAACATGGAAAATCAGTTAAGCGAGATCCCAGTAAGCTTTTAAAACAACCTCTGAGAACTTATAAAGGACAATAGATGGAGGAAGTAACATCCAACATAAGGTAAATGAGCCAATGAAGACCAAAGCACTATAAGCAAAAGGACGAGGCAAAGATCTAGAAAGAAATATACACAAAAAGGAGCTCTGCCAGAGGCTACCACCGAGGAAACTATTTTGAAAGGAAAAGAAGCCGTGAACTTGATACTGGAACTAGGTGAATAATCTGGTCCTTCTTGTTGGTTTTGAAACTGGTACTGTTCCTTGTTTTCTTTTTGTTATCCTTTGTCTAAACCAGATCTATGTTTTTTGGGTTTTGACTAGATGTTTATCTGGTGGTTTTAGGTCCAAAAACCTAACTTAACTTTGCCTGTGGTCTTAGACATACTCTTTGTAATAAAACCTGCTTTTACAATCTAAGGAAATATAAATGAAATAGGCCACACAGGCCAACTGACAATAAGAAACTTCCACCAAAACTATGCTAAGACCCCAAAACCAACTAACGACTAAATAAGACACAAGGAAAAACATAAACATAAATTACCATCAAAGCTCCTCAAAACTTATCTTATTATCCACCATAGAAATTTCTCTCTTTATTATACTCTCTTCGGCTTAGTATTCTTGGTTCTACCTTTTGTGCAAATGCTTGAGCCTTTCACCATTTGACCCTTCTACAGACTTGACCCATTTGTCTTGGGGACCATCTAGATGCTCTTGGTTTTATAAATGATTTTGGTTTTTTTCATTTCTATTGATGCTTAAGGGAGAGGTAACTTTCATAGGGTTTGACCTTATGACCTCCTTGACTTTCCTAGTAGGAGTGACATCTGGCCCCAAAATTTGAGTTTCACCTTCTACCATTTTACTATTACTCTAGAATTACTTCAGGCTATCAAATTCTAATTTCATGATGTTTTATTCCTCTATAAGGTTGACCATCTGATGTCTTAGGTTATACAGTTTCTCCTAATATTAATGCAAATTTAACTTATGACCCATGGGCTGATCTCCCAATCCTATGTTATTCTTCCTCTTTTTGATTTTAGTAGCCATCAGGGTTCATATTTAGAACTTTGGGTTAGTTATATTCTCTCCCTTAGAATGGGAATCTTTTACCTTCCTCTTTATATTTCTATTTTATACCTATTTTGGCTCCTGATGAGGGATCCCCCATGTGGGAGGGTGTTGAATAGATGGGATCACCCACACACTCTTATGCAAGGTGTTTAGAGTCTTCCCCTATGTTTATTTCTATTACTTTTAGTAGTTTAGACCTTAGTTACCCTTTGGTATTTCCCCATCTTTTCAAAGAGGAAGATGAGTCCTTGGTGAATGAGATAAGTGTTGGGATTGGATTAAAATTCCAAGACCATATTTTAAAGTGACATAAGTAGAAATTATGGAATGTTAATTCTATGACCCTTGAAATGGTTTAAGATAAAAACATGATGGGATAATATGTGGGTGAACTTACCCTCTAAGGTTAAATAATTCATAATCAACAGGGAAAATTTTGGCCAATACCTAGGTAGGATTCCTCTTAGATATCCCTTTTTATTAGTTTAGAAGTTGGTGTTGGTATCAAATATGATCTATGTTAATTCCTACTTCTTTAACTTATCTTTATAAGCTTTGGTACCTTTGCATGGCATGCCTATGACCTTTCTTATAAGATCCTTTAAGATGACAATCCTTAAGCCTTTGAAGTTCACCCTCCTCTAGCTCCATCCAAGAGTGAAATATTTGGAGAGAAATTCGTCATCGCCCTCAATTCTCAACATAAACTTAGTGAGACCACCCTTGTGTAGGTTACACTAGACATTTTAGTTACTTTGGACCTCAACATATAATATTGGTTTAAGCTTATCCATGTCACCTCCTATTACTTCAGTCCTCTTCTAGGTTGGATTTTGAAATGGTTTACAAAGACTCAAAGTGAGAACCAAGTGGTTATAATCTTCATGTAAAAATTTATTATTATTGAAATGATGCCTCAAAATATGATGTTAGTTATTCTGATACTTGAAATAAGTATAGATAACATAGTAGTTGATGTAATATGCATCAAGATTAGATGTCAACCCTATTCATGCATGTGTCTCCATCCCTTGAGAAATTAATAAATGATTGTGAATCATTATTGATCAAGAGGGTGATATTGGGGGGGGGGGGGGGGGGTTAGGTTACTAAGCCCATTCTATATGATAAGTTACATGTTTAAGACCCCTATATAATCTAGGTTATCTATGATAGAGTTTTCTTCCTAATATATGCGAGTAATTTAAAATTATTTGAGATAGTGAAGGAGACCTATAGAGTCCTCAATGAGTTTTATTATGGTGTGACAAGGGTTCACTTTACCCAAATGAGCATTATGGATGTTTAGGGAATCACCTTTGATAGTCAATTTTTTAATCTAAAGATGGATGGCTAATTTAATTCCCCAAAGGATTGCCTTGGCTTTCACCACATGATTAGTTTGAGAGAACATAGGACATACATAAGTAGTGACCACAATCCCAAGTACTATGTGAAATGATCTTAAGGTATATTAAATTAGTTTATTTTTCAAGTTCCTTCACTTCATTATTTTTACTATAATATTGTGGTATATTTCCCCACTCTTCCATGCTTACATGATATATGGTATTATCTTATGCACTCATGATAAATAATCCTCTAAGTATCCTATAACATTGTCTTTCATAATAATCAAACATAAATCTCCACTTTAATATATAATAATTGATAGTTTTAAGTTTGTGGAATCTCCCTTGGGTTTGTATTATCTTTGGTCAATATATAAATAATCTTATTTATTTGGAATTAAATTTTAACTCTTTTATTAGGTTATTTATATTTATATGATGTGATATTTATATATGAGTTTGACTCAATTTCTTCACTCTCTAATATAATATGGTCATCTTGGTTTACTTCATAGTCTATTTTTGAGTTGGAATATTTTATATTTGATTTATATAACAAACCTCCTCTTGGTCAATATTATATTTATCACTACATTCAATTATGGTCCATGCAAAAGACATCCATTTTTAATGGTAAGTGGACTATCATGCTATTTCATCAAATTATGATTTATTCATTGGTTGAGTCTAATACCCCATTACAATCTATGAACCATTCCAAATTTAGTAAAATTAAATATGATTCATTATTTTTCATGACTTTAAAATCAATATTTTTGTTAATCCTAATGAAACCTAGTTTTGTACCTATGATTACACTAATGGGAAATCTTGAGGTCCCATTTGCTAGAGCAATGTTGTGTGTTTTTGCATGTAATGGTGATTTTCTTAAATTTTCTTAAGTAATCCATGACATTATGTTGATTTCCAATCCTAAATCAAAAAATATATTTTAAAAATCTTTCCCATTCAATTACACATCCACACAAATATATTTATTCTTCCATTTATAGGTAGATTTGAAAACAATTTTATTTTTTAGGTTTACATTTTTCTTAACCCATTGTATTCTCTTTCCTTTATCCGTTTTGATTCCTCATCTATCTCCCTAAATAAATTTCATATTATTTAAAATTTTATAAACTCTTACCAATATTTCACCACTTATTTATGTTTTTTTTGTCTCTTATATGTGAAAAATTCCATTTGTGGCCTAACTTCTTCCTTTTCACTATCATTCTGAGAATTAGGGAGTTTTGGTATATATATTTCATTACATATTTGCATCATTTTTTAGGAATATGCTACCCATTTTATAGTGTGTTTAGTTATTCAATATACCTTTCCTAAGAGATATTTTATGTTCATGATCCTATTTATATAGTATTGTTTATCTATGGATAACTTGAATAAATCATGTGTACCAATTTCCTAGAAAATTACACAATGTATATTATTATTATCTTTAAATTTAATTTAAATGTGACCTTTCTTACTACACTCAAATCATGTGATCATTATAAAATATTAATTATATCATATTATTCATTAGTACAATCCTTTTTATTCACCTTTATTTTCTTTGTGGCATATTCTAAAGTATATACCTTGGTTTCATCCCCAAGTACTTGTTGGTGTAGACTTTTATCCTATGAATTTTATATAAATGATTCATTATGTTTGTTTAGGGTATTATAGGCCATTTGATTTATTTTGTAATATTAATCCCACATTCATTATAATGTGGGGTTTCAATATCTCCTTTATACTTATATATGTACCTGTCTCCATTTGTATTCAATATCCAAAGTTAATGAATATTTTGGATTTCTCCATTTTTATTTGTCTCATGCAATTCTCTTTTTTTATTTTAATTTTATATAGCTCTTTAATTGTGTGCATTCATTTATTATCTCCTATGACCATTAGACCTTGGAATTTGCCTTATCCATAATAGGATCAAACTATGATATGGTATTAGAGCAACCCATGGTAAATGTTTATTTTTTTATTTGTTATTAAGCTTTGTATGAAACATTGAGATTTGTTGCATCAATAGGATCGTAGAACTATATTATTTTTCATTAAGATCTATCTATTCCTTTTATCATACATTTGCATGATTTGAAATGTTGGTATATGTAAACTCTTTGGATATTTAATGTTCTTTTAGTTTTATCAAATTAACTAGGGCTTGTAAGAAGGAATTTTTTCTTGAGGAAAGACATTTTCCATCACATTGTCTTTTTTTTGGCTTCCTAGTTCAGATCTAATTTTTCATTCTCACACCTAGTTTTCCATCCTCTTATTCAAGTTGTTACTGATCTCAAACCACAATGAATCACACTAAAATTTGTCTAGTTTTGATATGTTTTGGTCTTAGATTTATGGATAATTTTTAAGTTTTGAATTTTGTTAAGAAATTTAGAATTTATGACATTTTTAGTAACTATTACTCAAAAAATCAAATATTATAATTTGGAGATTATTTTTGAAAGTTTCATCCAAAATAATCAAAG
The DNA here is from genome assembly GCA_037957365.1 of Torreya grandis. Classification (NCBI taxonomy): domain Eukaryota; kingdom Viridiplantae; phylum Streptophyta; class Pinopsida; order Cupressales; family Taxaceae; genus Torreya; species Torreya grandis. Next base: position 888,190 of record JARHVA010004082.1, on the reverse strand, counting down.
TCTATTCATGTTTGCCCTAATGTTTTTAGCATGTTAATTTTTTTTAATAGCTTGATTTAAAGTAAGGGAAAATAGGCTACTTTTATTTTAATGCATAAGAGATTAGTCAAGTTTAGCATTGTTAGTGGATATATTTTATTATTTTTTATAAAACAATATTTTGTGCAAAATTTTTAAAAATAAAGTGTTATTCATATTTTTTACTTACTCACATTGAACTTGATTCCTTGTATGCATTATTGGATGAGTCCGACATCCTCTTTTGTTTTAAAAAATTATCTTTTTTAACACATGCATTGATTACTCTAGACACACTATTGACTGAGTCTGACATCTTTTGAGCATGAATTTACAACATTTTTGGGGGGGGGGGGGGTTCACCATTTCATAGTTTGGGAATTTCTAATGTGCATTTTTAGTCCATCTTTTAATTTTACTTGAACTTTAATTTATACAACAAATTCAACTTACACTACCACTACATTTCATTTATGCACTAATAGATTCAAGTTCAATCAACCCACTAACTCCCTTTAACTATAATGAATGGAAAATAAAGATGAAAATCATTCTATGGAGTAAAGGTTTGTATAGGATAACCATATAAACTTAACATAAATTCAAATATAGTTAAGTGGTATAACCATAGTGATGAAGCCTATGAGCTATTATGTCTTTCTATAGCACCTGATCTTCATTTAACTTAGAGCCTACCAAATCACCTCATGATGTATGGACCATTCTATGTATATTATTTCTGGAGAAATATGTTATTAGAGGTCATGATATTGATAATAATTTTATTATTCTAAGTCCTGGTAACTTTGACACCCTTAAGTATTTATTCACTAAGTTCAAGTCTTTGAGATTGTAATTGAAATAATGTGGAATAAAGAAATAATATGATAAAAAAATTATTTATATAATATATAAACTAGGTCCTAACTATTTATTCATTATCTTTAATTTTCATGCCACTAAAAGTGATTTAGGTACTACATGGAAAATTCCCTCTTTAGATGCTTTCATTACTAACTTAACTAGGGAACAAGACAAGTTGTTCTAGATGGGCAAATTAAAGTCCATAAATCCTTGCCATAATTATTAGGAATGGGAAAGTAAAGACTTATAACAAAGATAATAATAATAATAAGGATCAAGAGAAGAAGATAGAATCAAACTCTACTAAACCAACATTAAAACCTCCTCTTCTAATGGCAAACCTAAAAAAGAGAAGGTTAAGTGAGCCTACTATAAGAAAAATGGGAATGATGAAAGTAAATGTATGAAGAATCAAATAGATCACCTAACTCATCTCCTAGAGAAGAAAACCATAGTTTTTCCTAAGTCCATCAAGCATAATTCATCTACCAAAGATTGTAATAAGGAAAAGGTTAAGGGGAAAGATAAATAAAAGGGAAAGGATTTTTTATTAGTTGTAGCTTCAACATCTTCATGGGTCATTGACTCAGGTGATTCTCACCACATGGGATCTTCACTAGTTGAGTTTTCTTCTTTAGAGACTTGTAGCATGTCTTTGAATAGTTTGGTTTATGACACTTCTATACCTTTTGTAAGGAGAGATTCTATTGAAATGGGAGGAACATTTAATAATGTTCTAAGTTTATGTTCCCTTTCAACCAATCTCTTATTAGTGTATCCAATCACTCATATCAAAAAAGGGATGAGAGTTGAGTTTTTACCATATTCAATTATCATTAGTGAGTTTCATAGTGATATTACAATGGTAGTGGGTATGGAATATCACCAATCTAGGTTATACACCTCAAATTTTTCACCTAATTCTTCTTCGACATCATTGTTGACTCATTCAGATGGAGTTATTAAATTATGGCATGAGTGGTTTTGCCACCTTAACTACTGCTACCTTGAATAATTTAATAAAAATGACATGGTTATAGGCTTTTATTGAGTCCAATTCTCTAAGGGACTTTTTGAGGGGTTCTCTCTTATAAAGCATCCCAAAGCAAAATTTGACAAAGGAAAAGCTTGGAGGGTTTCACAAGCATTAGAGTTAGTAAATAATGATGTATATAGGCTTTTTCCTAGTCTATCTTTTACAAGGACTAAATACATTCTTAATTTCATTAATTATTTCTTGAGATATACATGGGTCTACTTTATTAATACAAGCTATGAAGTGTTTGAATATCTTCATTATTTAGAGGTACTTCTTGAGAAATAATATGAGAAATCCATCAAGTTTCTTCAAACTAATAATAGAGATGAATATGTCAGTAATAGATTTGAGTAGTTTTTCGCCATAGAGGGGCTTGGTTTGTAGTGGATATTTATTTACAATCCCTCATATAATAGAATTTTAGAATGTAAGAGTAGGTCCTTGAAAGAGATGACTAGTTGTATGATTCAATCTAAGTCCTTGAAAACTAATTATTAGGCTAAATCCATTAATTATGCTTGTTAAATTTATAATAGGGTTCCTCATAAATATTTGAAAGGCATAACATCCTTTAAATCTTAGCATGGAATGAAACTTAATGTTGAGCACCTTAGGTGTTTTTATTTCCAACTCTATCACATACACTGAAGAAGATACACAAAACTATGAAACCTTAGTCCAAGTTTTGAATATTTATAGGTTATTCAAATGGTTTCAAGGGTTACTACCTTCTACATCTAACCACAAATGAGTTGTTCATAAAGATAAGTGTTTACTTTTTGGAGAGTCCCACAGACTCTACACTTGATATTTTTATTTCATTGGATTCACTTAGACTTGTTGATTCTTATTTTAACTTAGATCGTCTAGAGTAGGTTCCCAAGCTAGCTTATTATTATTCTTCTAGTTCTAATAGAGAGGTTAGTGATGGAGAGTCTTATACATATACCTCTAGTCATGTTTCAAAAGATGAGGAGTCAACACCTGACTTACCCACATTTGGGCCCCTTTAAGCTAGGTAAACACTTCAAAGTGTAAGCACTCAGGTAAGGGATCTAGTAGATGATATATGTACTTAGGAAGATTATCAAAGTGGTCCATATGTTTTCTTTGATTATATTTTGGATCCATAGACATTCTAAGAAGTTTAAATCATACATAAGTGGGATAGTTCTATGTAGTAATAATATTCTTCCTTGATCAAAAATCACAATTTGGATTTGAATCCACCTCCTAAGGGAAGGAATATGGTTTGATATAAGTGGATATATCAGACCAAGTTTGCATTACATGGGTAAGTTGATAATAATCAAGTGTAATTGGTCACCAAGATTTTTTCATAGGTAGTCAACATTGACTACTCAAAGACATTTTCACCTATTAAAAATACGACTTCAACTTGAATCACACTAGCTATAACTAGAGCATATGGTTGGGATGTGCACCAGATGGATGTGAAGAGTGACTTTATTCATAAATACTTTAAGGAGGATATCTACATATATTATCCACCTAGGTTTATTTAGGATTCATCCTCATTTTTTAGACTTAGGAAATCCATCTATGGCCTCAAATAGGCCCCCTTAGGCTTGGTATGACAAGATGGATTCCTTTATTCTTACTTCAGGTTTCACCAAGTGTCATTTAGACCCTAATTTATATTTTTTATGGTAGGATTATTATTTAATAATAATATTCCTTTGTTTTGATGATATTTTTATCACTAAGAAATCTTAATCAACTATTGTAATAGTGAAGACAAATCTACAAGATATATTTGACATGACAAACTTGGGTCTTCAACATTAATTCCTTAGAATTGAGATTTCACAATCTAAATTAGGGATTTAAATTGCATAGAAAAATTCTAATATTTATATTTTAGTAGGTTTCTCATGCTTTATTATAATCCATCTTTGACTCTTTTTATATCAGGAGTCAAACTCGAAGCTTATTTTTCTACACCTTTGGTCGATGCCACTCAATATTGATAACTTGTCAAAAAAATCATTTATTTGACTCATATCAAGACTGATTTTTCATATGCAGTAGGAATTGTCTCTAGATTCATATATAAACCCCATGAGTTACACTATAAATTAGCTAAGAGGATATTGCACTACATTCAGGACTCTTATTGATTTAGGATTCAATACAAATTTTTTATAGAGGTTGACTTGGTTAGTTTTACAAATTCAAATTTGGCTAGCAATACTCAAAATCAAAATTCCAATTTAGGTTACAACTTTTAGTTGGGTACTAGTCCCATCAGTTGGTCTAGAAATAATCAAAATGCTATTGTTATATCATCCATAGAGATAGAGTATAGGGGAGTTATTAATACAACTATTAAGGTTAATTGGCTTCAGGGGATTCTATCAAAGTTTGGCACTCACTTCAGGCATCCCACCATCATCTATTATGATAAACAAAGTACCATACAAATATGCAAGAATCTAGTTCAACACCAGTAGACCAAACACATTGAGATTCACATGCATTTTATCTAGGAGCTTATTCGTGGTTAGGTCATTAACTTGAGATTTTGCTAGTCTTCAAAATAGGTTGTAGATATCTCTACCAAACCCTTCACTGAGAGAAATTTTGTTCATCTATGAGCTATTTTTGGGGTGTAGTCTACAACAACAACAACATCATATTTAGGGAGGGCCTTCTATCCTCCTCACTTCTTCTATGCCTCTTTTTTAGGAGAGTTTTTCCTATGAGTTTTATCCTTTTCTATAATTTATAAGAGATTAATATGTACTTAGGTACCTCATTAGGCCTTATTACCAGGACCCAATTCCCCATCCAACCTAATATATGCTTAAAATGGGGTGTTTTTGTAGACTTTTATCCTACGAGTTTTGCCTACATTATTTATTATGCTTACTTAGGGTGTTAGAGGCCATTTGGGTCATTTGGGAAGATTAGTCCTACATTCATTGGAATGTGGGGTTTAACTCTCTCTCTCCCACCTATTTATCTACCTCTCTCCCTTTGTATTAAATATTCAAAGTTGAATATTTTGGTTTTCTTCATTTTGATTTGTTGCATGCTATTCTCTTTTATGATTTTTATTTGGTACAACTCTTTGGTGGTGTGCCCTCACTTCTTATCTCATGTGACCATTCAAACTTCACATTGACCTTATCTAAAATAGGATCAAAATATGATAGTACCAACCTTGATACCCATTAAAATATTTTTTTAACTTTGTGTTCTCACACTTAGCTATGGTGGAGGAAATTTATTATATTACATTTGGGGTTGATAACCATGCACCATTGGGGTTGTGTTATACCTATAATCTACTTACATTATGTGGTTAGCATCCCCTAATCTACCTATATACTCACTCCATTCATGTGTGGTATTATTATATTCATAGTGGTTAGTGTATGCAACCATTTATATTAGCATGAACATTATTTGATCATGTTGGTCCCAAATTCTACATATCCAACATCATAACCTTACTTTAGATGGTTGTAGTGATGATTTTTCACAATGTTGCCACCTTTATTTGTATGTCATAATGTGGGCAATTTGTTTTTATGTGTCACTTGTACCCACATATCTCACACAATTTTTTGGGCTTGAAAAACTCTATGGTGAAGTAAAATAACTTATCATTTGATCAAAATTTATTCTTTCAAAATTAATTGCATTAACTCTTACTTTAGGTTTTGTAACTCCATTTACACTATATAATCATTATCCATTCTCTATGATTTTTATTATGATATTTTTTCCATTTATAATGTCCCTTAAATTATTATAAGCTTCATTCCATTCATGTAATCTCTTATTAATGGAACCAAACTTGAGATTAACCATTTTATCCTCTAATTTTAATTCAATGGTTCTTTTAACTCTTGAGTTGCTTTTTTAAACTAATTGTCATAATCCTTCACCATCTCATTCTCCTTTTATATTATGTGTCTTAGATTAATAACACTTTATGTTGGTACATCAAGGTACGGAAGTAAAAATTTAAATAATTTTTTTTTACTTCACATCATGACATATTATGGTTTGTCCATATCATCATATACCATTCAAATGTGTCATCCCTTAATGTACCCATGAAAGTAAAAAAAATTATCTTATGACCATTTATCTCATGAGTCCTCTAGTAATAATATAATTAAAAAAAATTCCTCTAAATCCTTTGTATCTTTATGTATAAAAGTAAAATTAACATTTAATCTAAAATTATATACTTGTGACGACTCTTTTACACACTTAGATTTGGACCCATCTTAGGTCCACTATTGATCACTTTAGACCACCTTACTTACTCTTATAGGATAATATATTAACCCTAAATGAAATTAGCCCTATCTTAGTCAACTTTAGCCATATTTTAGGCTCTATCTAGCACACAACATGATAAAATCACCCATTATAAAAGAGCACCCTAGGGTATAAGAGTGCACTGCTCTAGTTTCCTTCCCCTCTCCTATCTTCCCACCAAAAAATATTTAATTTACCAAATTTAAAGTAATATTAAGGTTTTCCCATGTCCCTAATAAGCCCCATTGAAATTTTTTTTGATTATATTAATATATAAACACTTTTCAAACCATTTTTCACATAGGAGGCTTCCACACTGAAAAAAACCATAATTACACTTCAAAATTGAGATTAGAATACCTATTTTTCTAATTATGATTACATACATCCCTATTAGCCCAGACATCAATTATGAGTACATATCATAGGTCATAATTCATGGTTAAATCATCTAATCACATCAATATTTTACCAACATCTAGCATACTATAATAATCATTCACACACCACCGTACCATGGGATAATTACATGAAGTTTGATACCTCTTCAGAGTATTGTTATGTAAGTAAAACTTAACATATAAGGTGTTGAGGTATCACCAAAATTTAACTAATAATTTCTTTTTCCCATTGATTTTCATTGGTCTTGAAATGTAAAGTAACTAGGTTTTTGAGGGATAATTAGTCATACAATGGTCTTTTCAAGTGTTCATAAGCTCATGCACCATATACATGCTCTATAAACAAAGGAACAAATAACCTAAAAACCATAAGATCATCACTAAAATTAGATAATAATTCCTTAGGATGGATAAGGGTATCACCCCTCTCATGTCCTCTTCCCAATTTTATTTTCCAAGCCTAGATCTAGTTCTAAGATCCTGATTCCAGTCACTAAGTCTCCCTACACAAGTTGTACATATGAATTCTTCCTAGAGGCATAATTTTTAGCTAAGTCTTTGTTTTCTCCTTAAATTTTTCATATTTTTAGTAATATTATATAATAAAATAGTTTGAAATTAGTGAATGTTATATTTTTTATATTATTCTCCTTACTTTTCATGATAGTGTTTTCATCTAGGGTTTTCACATAAATCACAAATTTAATAAAACATATTGATGAACCTAATTATTATTGAATATTGAAAACTTTAGGCTTTCCTTTTGATTTTAATTTATCTAGTAATATTTCAAATTTTAGATATACTTATTGCTACACTTAATCATGATTATCATGACTGAGCCTATATATTAGTTCCCAATGTAAAGTTTCTTGGTACTATTTACATGTTCCTTGCTTATTATTTGTAAACTCCTGCACATGTATGTAATGCCATTTATGTATCATATTAATGTAAATATTAAATTATATATTGGTCCACCCCACATTCATGAATAATTATACAAACATTAGTGATTGATGGCTTAGTTTGAATTATCACCAGTTACTACTAGACATCAATGAGTTCAGAGGGTTCCTTTGGTTCTTCCTGAACCTAAACCCTCTAACTATATTCACTCACATCTCATTCCTACTATTTATTGTAGTTTTGTAGTATATCCTATGGTCTGAGTTATTTTTACTAGATAGGTTAGGTACCTCCTCAACTAAGACAAGAGGAATTCATTAAAATAATTATACATAATCCCCAACCTAATCTAATTTGACCAAGAGATTAAGCTAGACCATATGATATTTTTGACCAACTCAAAAATACACCAACTAAGATTTATATGCTATAGTTCCTTTAAGACTACCATTTTTTATGATATTCTTTACTAGTATTTGAATAAAACATACATGCCCCATGACACCAAATATTCATATTTTGAATATATTGTGAACACTTTAAATGACATTGAGGATGTCATTTATTTTGTTAATGTTGATTTACCATCAAATTCAACCATTAATAAAAATTTACCATTATTTATATAAGTTCAAATCAGCAACACAACAATCAAAATATTTTTAATCAATAATGGTTCGAGAATCAATATTTTCAATCTCACATTTCTACATATTATGGGCATCAACATGGTAGCCATTCAAAATACATGTAAGAATATTAAAGGATTTGATGACATGCCATGTGAATATTTGAGTTCTATCACCTTAGATATTACAATGGGGGAAAAACCCCTATCTACATAATTTTAGGTAATGCACAACCATTTGTATTACAATTATCTATTAGTTAGACCATGGATACATGTTATGGAGGTCATACCTTATACCTTCCATGGATGTCTCAAGTTTATCCATAATGGATATTTTTACACATATCCAACCAATAATCATCCCTTTATTTATTGTAATGTTACAAAACCTACTTTTTAGAGTTCATGACCGTGGGGGTAATGTGACCTGCTATAGTGCTACCACCATAGATTATTCCCATATAATAGATACACACATATGATTTTAGTAAGTCTAGTAAAAATAATCCTCAACCACCATGCACTACTACCTCCACACCATATATTTCACCACCCAAAGTAGATAATGATGAACATATACAAAAAACCTTACCAATAAATTCAGAGGACCCCAAATATTTTTACATAAAAAATATTGGTAGTAATTTTGAGGCTACTTTAGAGGGAGACATAAACAGAACTCAAATAAACATGGATGATTATATGTGTGGTCTAAATATTACACCAATGAACCTAGTAGAATATTTAGATGATTCTAAGTACATCATACTAATACATAGATATACAAATATGATAATTATTGGTGACATTGATAAGGGAAATAATGTTTTTGTTAGTTGTAAACCATCCCACATATTGTTTTACTAACATTCTCATATTTGTTAAACAATATCACATCTATGGATACTAAACTAATTATTAAACAATGAAAAAGATAGACCACATATGATGATATAACTTTTACTCGACATGGAATCAATATCCTTTCCAATGATATCTCATATATTGTTAGTTGCTTGTTAAGTCAGGATGGTAGGCCCTTTTGTCAATTTTATAGAATACTAGGACACATTATAGATACATGATCAACATTATAGTATAAATTATATAGGTTTAAGGGCACTATTTATATCATACATCCCACACCCAATTATACCAAGGTCCTATAATATATTTAGACACATAAAAACCATAAAAACATCAAGAGTAATACGTTGATTATTCAAGTTTTCATTGAATACTAGTATTAAAAACATATAACCATTGATGAGGATTCGTATCCAAATAAATGTACACTTGCATTTTTACATCATATATGGTAAAATAGTGATGAGTTATGACATGTTATATTTTTATAGGATTCCATTGGTCACATTACATTTCCATTTACATGTAGTCATAAGGTGGTGAACACCCTACTATTCATCATGAACATAAAAACTCAGATAGAGGATACATTTGGTAAAACATGGTTACAATAAATAGATGTTACAATTGATAAAGTAAAAAGGTGTGTCACAGTTAATTTTGATGGGAAAATATCTCATATTATCCATGATGACTTTGATGATAATCATAGATTCCAAAAATGAGGAAAATAGATCTAAATTGATATATCCGAAAATAGTACATGAGGCCTCTTACACAGTTGAGTAACATTCTATTCAAATGCACAAGATTTAGAGTAATGTCATTGATAAATATATATTTGTAAATAATGAGTGTTATGATGACATGATGATGATGATTTATTCAAGGTTGTTCAGATCTAGTAACCAACACTCGATAATCTACCACTAGATCTACCTTTTGATTATCCACATCCATTGGACATGTTATTTGATTTTTAGATAATCATATCATATTTACACTCATATATATGAAAAAACTCAAAAAATTAAAATATTTTAGAAAATAACAAATAAGAACCTATGTATGCTTATATTTACTTTATCATAAATTAATTTAGTTGTGTAAAACATTCTATATATGTTTTAGCTAGTTTTATATCATAGATGCTTCACCAATGTATATGAGTGATTGTATATTATAGATGACATCATTCTTATAACCAATTACAAGTGATTTTACTATTACACATGTAGAAATTATAATTAGACATGAGAATTGTGGAGGATAAGAGAAAAATTCTCTACTGTCCCTCACCCCTCTTTTGTCCTAGTGATCTTAGAATGTCACTACCTAGTTCCAAACTTCAAACATGATTCCTAAAACTTGTACATTCATTAGTTATATCACTTGGTTCATGATAAATAAAGTTTTTATCCTTATATTCCCATAATATCATACTCACATGTTTAATAATTTACATTATATTACATCTTACGATATTGCTCACTCTCTATCATTGTGATATATTATTATGTGTTTTGCTTATTGAATATTTATCAGATTATAACTTAAATCTTATTGATCATAATACATAATCATGCATGATTTTTATATTATTTTTCCTATCTTTGTATCTTGTATGCAATTTTTTATTTACTCTAAGGATATTTGAATATGGAATTGCCATATGAATCCAAGCCTTTATATCTCTAATTTTATGTGTGTGAGAAAATTTGAACATATCCTTGTGTGTGATCTCTATTCATGAATGTGGACATTTGAACATGTTCTTATATTTGGCTTTAATCCTCCAATATTTCTTTGTATGTGTTTGAGGGTATTTTAACATGCCTTGGTATGAGTTTTATATTCAAGTGAGTGAAATTTGAACATTTCACTTATTTATGGCCTGTTGACCTTCTATTATGTGTGTACTCTTTTAATTGTGTTAATCATGACCATGACTCTTTTCTTACTTCTTTACTCATATTTGGATGACATGATGGACATCATGCACTTACCCACTTCTATTACCATGATGAACATCAAGCATTTATCATCAAGTAGTTATATTCAATGTTAAATGTTGAGTTGTTCGATCATCTACATGATTCATTATCACATCCATCTAGACACACTTATTATGAATGTTTTTTCTCACATGCATCTTAGATTATCACTATGCTTAGGTTACATACACAATGATTTCATGTTTTTCCATGATGTAATTTTTAATTAAATTTACAATTTTACATCATAACAACCTACTACATAAACTTTTCTCTTGAGTTAAGTTTTTACACATGATAAACAACTCACCTAAAAATAGGAGGAATTAATATAGGATTATCTTAAAGACTAAGCTTCCTAATTCAGTACATAGGCATGATCTAACAATTATTACATAGTTGACATAATTTTGGGTTGAGAAAAATCATAGAAAGTCAATATAGACAATGGTACCACATTGGATAAGAGAGAAATGCTCTAGTGTCCTTCCCAATGTTGTTTTATAATGCCAAAAAGTAGACATTTCTAGAATTTATCAAAACCTTAGTGTACTCAAATTAGTATTGAATAGTTTCATAGTCTTAGTTTCTAGAATTACTCAGAATTACATAATTTTATCTTAGATTTACTTAGCTTTAGGGAAATCATGTGCAACATGTTGTTTTAGGTTGGCACTTAGGTTATCCTTGGAATCATAATTGTTTTTACTCGGTCTTAAAATCTATATGTACTAGATATAGGTTAAGGACATGTGCATAATACATTATTTCCTCATTATACCACTTTGGTACCAGTTTCAAGGATGGAATGACAATTCATGTCAATATCTATGTTTTATGTACCATACCTAGATTATAATTAGTATTTTCATTAGTTTTTCACTTTTTTTACACCATTTTGTACCATAATTGAACCTCATTCAATTTAAAATGGATGGTTCATTATTTTCAATAATATCTACACCATTTTTTTCACTAGATATATATCAAGATTCATACAAGGATTATATGATATTTGACTACTCTGGGATGATTATGATAGAGTCAATAACACTTAATTTATTGAGCACACCCACTTATAGATGAACATTAGGACATGCATGATATAATCCAAGCTATCCAATTTTAATATAAATACACAACATGCCATGGCCCCTAATTTTGTCACCAAATTTTTAACCATAAAAGACATAATGGTTTATGTACTATATTAGGTGTATTAATTCCTTGTCACTCTATATTTTTATCTTTTAATTCTTGATATTCATCTTACATAAATATTGACATTACATATGTTTCACTGTAGGTTTTTGTGTAGATCATAGCTCAATGTTATGGCATACATCCAAGACTCATTCCAATAATTAAGTTTAGGTATGCACTCTTTTTACTTTTTTTCTAGTAATTATAATTTGTTACATTACTAAAATAAAAGAGGGGAAAATTTAAAATTAACATTTAAGCTAAAACTATATACTTTTGACTAATAGTTTACACGCATAGCTCTAGACCTATCTTATGTCCCATTTTGATCACTTTAGACCACCTTCCACACTCTTATAAGTTGTTATATAACCCATAAATGAACTTATCCCTATCCTAATAAACTTTAGACATTATTTAGGCCTTAACTAATACTCAGTATGATAATATCATCCATTGGATAAGAGATCCCTAGGGGAAAAGAGTGTATCAATCTAGTGTCTTTTTTCCCTCTCCTATCTTCTTGTCAAATAACATCTAATTTACCAAATTGAAATACATATGAAGGCCAGCCCATCTCTGTAAGAATCCCCTTTCAATTATTTTCAATGATATGACTATATAAAAACTTTTTAAAACATTTGGCACACAAGTGGTTTCCGCACTGAAAAACACCAGAATTACACTTACACATTGACAATAAAATACATATATTCCCTAATTATGATTACATACAAACCTATTAGCCTAGTTATTAAGTTTTATTAAAGGTCATAGGTCATAATTCATGGTTAAAATATCTAATCTCGTCAATATTACATCAACATATAATATAGTATACTAGTCATTCACACATCACTATAACATGGGAAAATTACATGAAGTTTGATCGCTCTTTAAAGTATTGATATGCAAGCAATGCTAAACACATGGGGGTGTTGAGTTCTCAAAAAACTTCAACTATTCAACACTTTTCCCATTAATTTTAATTGGTCTTCAACTGTCAAGGACATAGATTTTTTGAAGGGAAATCAATAACATAATGGTCTCTACAAGTGATCCTAACCTCCCACACCAGATATAGGCTCTCTAGATGAAGGCATGGAGAATCCAAAAACCCTAAATTTGTCATTATAAGTGTAAAATATCACCATAGGTTAAAAATTAGTGCCACCCCTCTATTTTCCTCTTTCTAACACTATTATCTTGGCCCATATCTAGTTCCATGAACCTGATTCTAGTCACCAGACCTCCCTACAAAATAAGTTTTGGACCTAAATTCCTATTAGATACACATTTTTTTGGATAATTATATATTTTATCCTTACATTTTCATATTTTTTTTAAGTTTACATAATATATTATTTAAAAAATAATGAATTTTATATTTGTTATATTATTCTCTTGATTTGCATAGTAGTGTTTTCATCTAGGGTTTTCACATAAATCCAAAATATGGTAAAACACTTCCAAAATAATGGTATTTTAAACCTTTTTTCCCCATTATTTTTCTAATATTTCTAAAACATATTTATCTTTGATAGTTTATATTTTTCCTTATATGTCCTCTTTATACTCTATGTAACTATTCCACACTTCTTCACTGTTTCTCAATTTCTCCTCATTCTTACCAATGGCTTGGGGTATATTACTTAGTCTAGGAGTTTAATATGCTTACATAATATATTAATATTTATGGTATTAAATTATGTGTCTTTGGGTATTTCCTTTTCATTTTGTTATGTATCATTTTCTTCTACTTCTACTTTAACTTCTTCCTTCTTACAACTAATCTATTTGTTTTCTTTATATTTTACATATCTAATTTATTCTTCCTCTTTAATAGTTTTTTTTTATGATCCATATAATCTTCTTCACTCTCATTATAATTATCTAATATGAATTTTTTTATGTCCTTTTCTTCTTTCTTTTTTCTATTTTCATCTACATTCTTCTATTTTATTTTTTTATCTCTCTATTTATTTATTTTTTCTCTTACTAATCCCCTTACATTATCATTCCTCATGTATTTATTTATATTTATTCTCATAATTTACATTCCTAATGTATGCATTTATTACATCATTTCAAAGTTTATTCCCTTCTCACACACCATCCCTTACGTGTTTGGTCCCTTAGATAGGGACAATACATGTTTTTGAAATCCCTCTCTCCTTTAAATTCATATGGGGAAAATATCAAATATTATATTCCATAAATATTATAGTCTCCTTAATGGGAATTACTATGGCATGGAAATTAGATACAAAAATTCCACCCAATGCCACAAAATATTGACATAAAATCTTCAACTTAATGTTAAAATAAAAACACTGAAAATATTTAAAAAGATGAAAATAATACAAAATTAAAAAATTAAAAAATTGTAATTTTCAAAATAAAAATATAAGGGTAAATGTTTGGGAGGGTTTTGGGTGTGAATATTAGTTTTAAAAGAACTAAAAAATCCCTCTTACTCCCATCTTAGGCCTCCTATAGCTTGCACACTCAATGCAAACATTAAATATGTCCACAAAAAATAACCAATATCTAGATAATGAATAATATGAAAAAAATTAAAATAAAAAAATATTAAATAACATAAGTTATCTTGGTTATTAAAAATATTAACATCTATAAAAGTCTCATAGCATAATCACCATACTATCCAATACCGATAAATAGGGAAACATGATGTAACTACTCAAATTAATGTGCTAAGTAACCATACACATATATAAATAAAAACTATCAAAATGACTAATCAATGTCCATAATGATTATCAAAATATATATTACGGGCACTTTGTGCATCCCATATAGTCTAGTACATGTCCAATAAGTATTATAAACATATAATAGAATTTATATCAAAATGGGCCCTTGCAAAAATGGTTCTTGACATTGAGTAATTTTTCCTTTTACCTATGTATATGGATGGCTTAGATAGTTTGATTTATGATTATGTAAAATATGATATGAAAATGTAACATGCATGTGAAAATGATGTATTGAAAAATATATCGATGTTTAACACTTTTTTACATGTAATAGTTAATTAAATATTTCAAAAGAATTTTATTTCTAATTTCTACAATTTATAATGAAACAAGGAATGCAGTAGTGGGGAAGATCAAAGTAAATATTTTTAATATGAAAAACATGGTAAGGAAGAAATAAATATTTTTCAAAAATAAATTTAGGATAAAAAATTAAATATTTTTATATTAGGGTTTCAATGCATAGTAACTTTATAGGATCTTTCTATACTTAGATACAGATATTACTAACTAGGTCAAACCATGGAGAATGAGAAGTACATTTTTCAAAGTAGTCCTTTTGAACAATTTTTAAAATAAAGGTTCTCAAAACTTATACCATTTTATTTTTTATATTGATTTTATATTAATAGAGATTCCCAATATAACTTTTGTAATTAGTAAGATGCAATGACTTGTCACTAAGAGTTATATAGAGAAAGTAAGGGTGATGAATCCAAGTGCCATTAAATTCAAATTATAATTAAAAATTAAATAAAATATTCATTAAATAATTAAAGATAAAACTAATTCTTCATTATCCTCAAAAAATACATAGGAATTTTTTATTCATTAACTACTTGAAGATAGAGTCCTAAAGTACTGATGAATTCACAAAATGGCTCATTATATCAAGTAATGAGGCTATTTATCTCCTAATGATTTCCATATTAATAAATTTGAATGTGAATTTTACAATTTTTTTCTAATCAAAAATATAATATAAATCCTTTTACCTTGATTAGTATGTGTGAGTCAATGTTACTTTTTTCACCACTTCATTTTAACCCTTTACATGAAAAGCCACCATATTTGTATGTACAAGTTGTATAAATATACCATGATAAAATAATATGGTTTTTAAAATCAATAATACCCTTAAATACCAGTTCAACCCACCAAGGATTAGTCTAGAATATCTCTAGAGTTAACTAGTCTAGCTCTGAAGTCCATCAGGTTGGCTTCAGAGTTTACTAGTTTGACTTTAGAGTGCATTAGTCTAGATCTGAATTACACTAGTCTATCTATAGATTTATGCAAAACATCAAAAATATCATTATAATAACATTTTTGAGTCCTTATTCCAATATACACATCATTCATACCTGACCAAGGACCTTTCGAGCTATCTTTAGGTAATTCTAAAGTCCTACAGAAACATACCAAAGATATTATTCATATTTATATAAATAATATTTATAGTAAGGTTTTGTAAGAATGTCACTATGGATATTATGAAATTTTATTTACTATATTATATAATATTAAAACTAAAATAAATTTTAACCAATTGAAGAGTCTAGATAAACACCTACCTCATCTCTTCCACCATTTCACCTTGAAACATGGAAGACAATTGTGACATATTTATGCTTTAAAAGTAAACAAGATTTTGCTAAGAAATCTTATTAGGAGATTAGTTTTTTTTTATCAACTATTTTAAAATCATTGAGGTATATAATCAATATATTTTTGTTGATATAGGGATATATAATATAAGTAATAAACATCATATTAAGCATAGTTGTTGATGTAATTTTATATATTGTGTTAATTTTAGATGTTAATGAAGATTTAATGTTCCTAAATATTCAAGTGTAAACTTATATCATGTTTCAAGGGAGACCAAGGGCCACTAAATGAAGGAATCATGATCTTACATGTGTTATTTTATGTTTTGTATTTTTATTACTTAATCTTTTTAGTCTTGAAGTTGAATGTATGCTCTGATCTAACTTGTATGTGTTATTATTTCATGTTACTTTTTGTATCTTTGATTTTAACATTTCCTTTATAATAACTTCATTAAAAGTATAATTATAATATAATAATGTGTGTTTTCCTTTACATAAATATTGTTTATTTCCAAACTAGTTCCCTTTAAAATAAGTGTGCTTTTTTCTAATCAAGTGTGTTTATTTTTTAACATTTTCAATTATGAAAAGTGTGTTTATTCTTTGAACAATAGGTTAAAATTAATTAAATAAATTAAAATACATATTCAAGATAAATTATACACAACTCATCAAAATTAAATATTTTAGAGCTACAATCCACAAAGACGGGGGTGAATTAATGATGGAAAATAGTCAATTCAATTTCTAGACCCTTGAAATTACTTAAACAAGCAACATGAGAATTCATGAAGCATATAGATTATTCATAGCAATGAACAATTAACATAATTTAATATCACATAAATAACACAAGATCTATGTGGTAAACCATCTTGGGGAATAAAACCCACTCTCAAGCTTGAATACACATGGACTACTATCATATAAGATGATCACAAACAAGAGATTGATCAAGTCCTTGTAATTAGGAACCTTCAACCAAATCCTTTTGACCTACAACCTTAGATAAAGTCCTTTTGATCAAAGGTCTTTAGTGAAACCATATTTCAAATATACCAATTTCCCTTAAGGAAGATCAATTCATTTAGACCATGTTTATAAAGAACACTTCCACCTTAGATTTGATGTCTATAACACCTAAAAATGTACCTTTTGATTATCTGACCTCTACACAAACTCTCTCTCTTTACCTTCACTCACACTCAATATTAAAGATCACTATTATGTTAATAGAATTATGATCTAAAGGTCATACAAATAGTTCTCAATCTATTCTACTCTTCAACTCATACTTAAAGAACTCTACCCATTCTTTTCTCCATAAAGCATACACAAGCCTCTCTGCAATCTCTCCCAAATCTCATACAACTCCTCTACAACCCAAGTTCCACTATATATAGAAAAATCATGAATTATTATGTCCATAATATTTCTTTGTCAGCCAAAAAATATGTCTTCATCCTTAAGGCATCTCATATGGGTCACACTTAAGCACAATCCCTTTTCGAATATGCCTAAGTTACTTTTAGTTCCTATGGAGACCCATTCACCTTTCTAATACATCTCTAAGAAAATTAATAACATAGGACCATTTACAATTAAATATTTCCACTCCCTATGTCCCTTAATACATACTCAAAATGTCATAGTCACTTTATCTTACATTTGTGTATTCTCAAACACCATAAATAGAGACCTTATACATAAGATCACCATTAATGAACAAATAATCAACTTCCTAAGAAATGTTCATACTCAATATATATTTATCACACCCCAAAATACTCATAAACCACCCCATGGAGTCTAAAATACTCCCCAATAACAATTTCACCATGAAACATCCAAACAAAAACTTCATGAGCTTGAATATCCTTCCTGGGTCACTTGCAGAACATATACAACAACATAGTCAACTTTAAATCTCAAAATATCTATCTATAAACACTTATAGATATTCAAATCCATATAGATAATTGTGCCTTGTATTCCTCTATATATTTGCTTTTTACTATATTAAAAAATTCATCTTTTATTGAAAGCTATGGTTGAAAAACTAGACATTGATTTTTTCTTTTGCAAATTCAAATATTCAAATGCAAATGGTAATAATTAACCTTTGAAAACCAATCTCAAATCTCATGAAATCTCAACTTAGATAAAATATGATCCATTGATATTTATATATCTTTAATGCATAGGCACCAATGCTCAGATGTTAACCTTTAGTCATGTTCACCTCATCTCATGTAATCTTGAAACTTTGACTCAACATATTATATCAATCTTTGTACATCAACCAGGACTTTAGATATCAACACTCACCATTTAATCAACTATATGAACACCCACTCACTATTTGATAATTATCTTTTACCTTTTCTCAATCATTAAATAGTATGCACCTATCCTCATCACACTACCTCTTGATTGCTTAGAGCAATCACACATTGTCAATCTTGCTTAAGTTTTAACACTTTTAAAAATGACTGAGTATGAGGACCCTATCAATATGCATGATCAAACATTTTTTCACCTTTATAACTTATTCTATGCTTTGACATAAGAACTCAAATTTGGACCAAATCATATCCTCTCATAAGAGAATCCAACCATGTGTTATAATACTCCTAGAACTATCATGCATGATAGATATAATTCCATTAGAATTCCCTCTCATAAACTTCTGTCATAGAGCCAACCATGTCCAAATCTACTTGAGAGGCCAACTTTGATCATCCATAACTTTTGTCATGCTTTATTACATGTTCTCAAACTTAGAAAAAATCATACTTGCTTAAAACTAAAAAGATCCATATAAATATACTATCTTGACACCTTCAACATGCAAGATATAAAACCATCAAAATGCTCACTCGGATCTTTTTGCCATTCTACAAAATTGGCTAAGTATGGGAAAACATATTCAAAATACCTAGGAGCCTAACTTTGCATAACCATAACTTTTGATGCACTATATTGCATGATCTAAAAATTAGTACAAATAAACTAGATCAAAAAGTGAAAAAAACCCATATGATCACCTTCTCTTGAATCATCCATACATGTGAATTTTGACCTCATCAACATGCTTACTTGATTTTTTATAGCCATATTGCAAATTTGGATAAGTATGGGAAAATAGTGAAATATGTCTTAAAAGCTAACTTTGGACCCTCATATCTTTGATGGTGCTTCAATAATGACTTGATATTTGGTGAATTACAACTAGGGACTATTTTTATCATAGACATATGACCAAATCTCCTTGACTCATTCACACATGGTAATGGTGATGTCATCAAACTACCTACTCATATTTTTTGCCACTAAACACAAAGTGTCTAGATGAAAACTATGGATTTCTAGATGAATTCCACTTATGCACACAATCTCTCAAATAATATATAATATCTTAGGGACATCTTTCATAATTTTTCATTATTACTTGGGATATTAAATCACTTCATCCACTCACCAAGATACCTCCATAGCACCATCATGACATCACTATGAAAAACCTCCAATAATCTCCCCATTTACCATTGATGTCAACACCTATCAATATAGAAATATATAGCTCACCTTCTCTCTCTTCAAAACAATCTCATAATAGGAACTTTCTCCCCAATAGAAACTTTTTCCCCCTTTGACACAATGACAAAGTGGGCATAATATGATTTTGCGGACCTTTAAAAAATATCATATAGGAAAGGACCATTATTAAAAAGATGATACAAAATCCGCCTTACTTTTAGACTACCTATTTTTTCCTTGATAACATCCTTCTTGGTTAATGCCAATACTTTCTTCAACCAAGCATTGAAATCAATGAATAAAGAACACATAAAAGAATTGAAATATGATATGACTCACTAATCAATATCTAAGAGGGACTCCCCCTAAAATATCTAAGTAATTTAACCTTATGATCATCTTCATATATCCACAAACCATGAAGAACCATCACATAGGATTACCAATCTTCATTCTCAAGACACTTCCATGACCACCAATTTTGCACCTACAATATAGCTTCTTTATAAACCTCTGGAGAAATATTATGAAATTGTTTCTCCCCCTTAACCATAGACCTTATATTGATTCATATAAAAATAAATAACACCCTAGATATATCTTAGATACTCAAAATTAGCTTTTTATAATGGTTTGATCATAATATCTGCAAATTACTCTTTTGTAAGTGCATGCTCCAACTTGACACATTGATTAATCACTTGTTCTCTAAAGAAATGATATGTAATAGGAATGTGTTTAGTTTTTGAATGCATAATAGGATTATTCAAGATAATAATTGCACTAGTATTGTCATAATAAATATGACAACGTCCATTTTGACTTACCTTGTAATCCTCTAAAGTTTGTTTCATCGACATGACTTGTGTGTAGCAAGAAGTAGTTTCTATATAATCAGATTATATAGTTAATAAATACACCAAGACTTGTTTTTTTCTTATCCAAGATACCAAAAATTATCACATTAATAATACCCCACCATTAGTACTCCTCCTATCATCAACACATCCTACCTAGTCTGCATCAGTATATGATTTCAAAGAAAATTATTTAATCCTGGGATACCATAAACTATATTATATGGTGCCATTGAGATATCTCAAGATTATTTTGACTAATTTCAAGTGATATTATCTAGGGTCATTTTAAAAGCTTCCTAAAATACCCACTACTTACATGATGCCAAGCCTAGAAGTAATAGAGTACAAAATAGTTCTAATCATCGATCTATACATAATTTAATCAACTTTTGGTGAGTCATATAGTTTAATTAACTTACATCATGTGATCATTAGATTACCCATTGGACTTACAATCCATCATTTCAAACTTCCTTAGCATATATTTGATGTATTTAGCTTGAGAAATAAAGATCCATACATCAAGTTGATTGATCTATAATCCTAAGAAGAATGACAGTTCTCCTAACATAGACATTTCAAACTCAGTCTTCATAGTATTTTCAAATTATTTACTTAATTTATCATTTTCAAATCCAAAAATTATGTCATCAACATATAACAACTATCAGTTAATTGTTACCTTCTGTCTTAATGTACACATTACTAACATATATCCCCCTTTTAAAACCTTGACTCAAAATATACTTATTTATCACATCATACCAAGATTTAGGAACTTGTTTAAGACCACATAGAGCCTTATTTAATTTATAGAAAATATTGATTACTTGAAATGAAGTATCCTTTAGGTAACTCAATCTAGACTTTTTCTTCTAAGTTGTCATTTAAAAATGTATATTTCACATCCATTTGATAGACCTTGAAACCTTTGAAACATGCATATGCTAAAAGAGTCTAATTTATTCCATTATTTCCATAGTGGAAAAAATATCATCAAAATATATTCCTTCAACCTTAGCATATCCTTTACACACCAATCTAGCCTTGTTTCTTATGACTTATCCTTTCTCATTAATCTTATTCTTGAAAACCCATTTGGTACATGTAACATTTTTATCTTTTGGTCTAATAACTAAGTCCCATATTTCATTTCTTTCTATTTTATCAATCTCTTCATCCATTGCATCATTCTAACTTGCCTCTTTCCTAGCTTCCATAAATGTTTTGGGTTAAATCATGGATAACAGATCTAAGTTTTGTTGATTTTTATTGATCAACATATTCCTTCTAGTCTACAACTTTGCACTAAATTTTACAATAATATGAGAGATTGGATGATCTTTCTAAATTTTTCTATATGGAACTTTAGTATCTTGTCTTTCTTCCTACTCTTCACCTTCATCATCTATTTTAACAAATAACTCATAGTTGTTTGCAATAACATTCTAAATTGAGTCACTTACCTACACGTTTGGCTTATTGACTCTACTTTTCTCTTCTACCCTTACATTTGAACTTTAAATAATCTTGTGAAGTATATTTTTAAAGAATCTATAGGTAGTAATGATAGAACAAAAACCTAAGAAGATGCCCTCATTAGATCTTGAATTAAATTTGCCAAGATTATCTTCATCTATTTTGATGAATCACCTACTTTTAAAAAATCTAAAATATTTGACATTAGTTGCTTTATTCTTCCATAACTCATAAGTATTCTTATTACCATTTACTTTGATTTGAAACCTATTTAGGATATAAACAAAAGTCTTGGATGCCTCTTGCTAATAGCCATTTGATACTTTTATATATTTAATCATGTTTCTACCCATATAAACAACAATCCTATTCTTCCTTTCAGCCACACCATTATGTTGTGGTGTTCTAGCAACAAAATATTGTCTTCTTATCCCATTTTCACCATATAAATCATATAGCTTATGAGATCAAAACTCACCTCCTCTGTCTGATCCCCCACACTTGATATTTGAACCTTTATCATTTTCCACAAGAGCTTTGAATGCCACAAATTTTTCAAAAGATTTTGATTTTTCTTTAAGAAATAATATCCAAGTCATCCTAGTAAAATCATCAATGAGAAGAATGAAGTAATTATTACCTTGAATACTTTGAGTTCTCATAGGTCCACAAATATTAGTATGGATCAACTCCAATGGCTCTATAGTGTATAATTCCTTATTTTTGTATCTTCTCTTGATTTGCTTCCCATGAAGACATGTTTTTTTGAGAAAATGAGGAATCTTAGAAATCTTGGGCATATGTCTTACCAACCCCTTTGAACTAATCTTTACCATGTTATAAAAATTTATATATCCAAGCCTTCTATGCCAAGCTAAATTTCTTCAAAAATGACTCATGAATCACTTTTCCTTCTGGGATTCATGCAATAAATACATGCTATTATATATTTTATGAACCTTTAACACTAATATTTCAAAATTTGCCTTTCTTTCTTCACATACATTAGAATGAAAGGTAAAAAAATTTCCTTTCTTACACATTTGACTTACACTTAAAAGATTATGTTTAAAACCTTTTACATAAAATAAATTTTTAGTCTTTGTATGAACATTGTCTAAACTCATAGAACCTTTTCCAAAAATGCTATTGTATTCATTGTCTACAAATCTTATTACACCTGGGTTAGTCTTCTTTCAAGAAATAAACTTTCTCTTATCTCTTGTCATATGATTTAAGCATCCACTATCTATGAACCATCACTTATTCTCATCTTCTTGAGTATGGAAATCTTCTTGAACAAACAATGACTCTTCTTTTGGTGGGTTTCTTGAATTTTTCTTCTTTTGACTTAGTATCCTTAAACCATTTGATAGTGTCAATGACTTGTATATATTTTTTCCAAAATGCTCTTCTATAGTATTTAGCTATATGACCTTGTTGGTTAGAATTGTAGCATATGGTATCCCTTTTGATCTCTAGAGAGAGAGAGATCAATTCATATATCTATGAATGAATTGATTGTAGGAGAAACAATACCCATTAAAGTAGTGTTCATGTTTGATCCTCTTTTCTCTTGACCATTACCACTCAAAGGATTTTAAATCTTGATTCTTTTGGTGGACCTAAAATCCCTATTTTATTTTGAAAGGGGCACATCTAAGTAATTTATGACTTTATTTTGATTTATATCTTTACTTATCATGAACTACATATTCTTGATTCTTACCTCTAGATTTTGCACTTGTGTCTTCACTTCTGATAAATAACAAACTATATCATCTTGAATACAAGCCATAACCTCTTTGTTAACCATTTTACCTTTGATCACCTTCAAGTGTTTAAAATTTGTAATAATAACTTGATTTGATACCAATTATTAGAGGTAAAATCCACTTGGGGGTGAATCAGTGATGGCAAACAATCAATTCAATTTTCAAACCCTTGAAATTACTTAAGAAATCAACACAAACATTCGTGAATAATATAGATTATTCATAGTAGTGAATAATTAACATAATGAAAGATCACATACATAACACAAGATTTACATGGGAAAACCTCTTGGATAATAAAACCAAATCACAAGCCTACATACACATGGACTACTATCCTATAAGATGATCACAAATAATAGATTGATCAAGTCCTTCTGATTAGGAACCTTCAACAAAATATTTTTGACCCAAAACCTAGATCAAATCCTTCTAATTAAATGTCTTTAATGAAACCCTATTTTACAAGGAGAAATTTCCCCTAAGGAATATCATTCCTTTATACCCTCCTTGGAAATAACACTTACACCTTAGATTAGATGCTTACAACACCTAATAATGGACTTCTTGATTATCTAACCTTTGCAAAAACTCTCTCTCTCTTTTTACTTTTGCTCACACTCATTCTAGAAGAGCACTATTTTGTTAATATAATTATGACCTATAGATCATACAAATATTTCTCAATCTATTATTCTCTTCAATTCATCTATAGGGCACTCTATCACTTCAATTTACAAATCACACATAAACCTCTCTTTAATCTCTCCCAAATTTAGTATAATAACTCTAGAACCCAACACATTAAGTTCCACTATAAATAGATAAATCATTAATTATCAAGTTTATAATATTTCCTTATCAGCCATAAAACATGCATTCATCCTTAAGGCATCTCATATGGGTCATACTTAAGCATAGTCCCTTTTCAAATAGGCCTAAGTTATTTTTAGGTCCTATGTGGACCATTCACCTTTTTGATACATCTCCAATCAAATTAAGAACATATGACCATTTAAAATTACATAGGTACACTCCCTATGTCCCTTAAGACATCCTCAAAAGATCACAGTCACTTTATCTCACCTTTGCATACGCTCAAACATCTTAAATAGAGACCTTAAACATAAGAACACCATTAATAAATATATAGTTAACTTCTTATGAAATGTTAGTACTTAATATAGATTGATAACACCTCTAAAATACTCATAAACCATCCCCATAGAGTCTAATATACTCCCTAATAGCCAATTCACCATGAAACATCAAAACATCCACTTCATGAGCTCGAATATCCTTTTTGGGTCACTTGTAAAACATATAGAAAAACATAGTCAATTTTAGAGATCAAAATCTCTATCTATACACACTTTCAGATATTCAATTCCATATAGCTAGATGCACCTTGGATTACTATACATATTTTATTTTTACTATAATAAAAAATTCATCTTCTATCAAAAGGTATGGACCAAAAACTAGACATTAGTTTTTCCTTTGTAAATTCAAATATTCATATGCAAATGGTCACAGTTAATCTTTGAACACTAAGCTCAAATCTTGTGAACTCTCAACTTAGATCAAAAGTAATCCATCAATTTTGATTGATATTTAAGGCATAGGCACTAATGCTCAAATTTTAATCTTCAATCATGTTAACCTCATCTCATGCAATCTACAAAATTTGACTCTACATGCTTCATCAATCTCTATGGATCAACCAAGAATTTATAAATCAATGCTCACTATTCAATAAACTATACAAACACCTACTCACCATTAGAACATTATACTATACATTTTCTCATTAATTAAACATCATGAACTTGTATTCATATCACTACCTCCTGACTCCTTGGATCAATCATGAATCACTAATATTTCTAGAGATTTACCACTTTCAAAAATGACCAAACTATGAGGACCCTATCAATATGCACAAGTAGCCATTTTTTCACCTTAATAACTTCTACATTTTGATGCAAGAACTCAAATTTGGACCAAATGATCTCCTCTCATATAAGAATCTAACCATGTATCATATTTATCTTGAAACTCTCACACATATTATATATAATGACATTAAAATAACTTCCCATAAACTTCTATCACAGAGCCAACCATGTCCAAATCTACTTGAGATGCCAACATTTATCATCCATAACTTTTATTGTACTTTAATGCATGATCTCAAACTTATCACAAATCATATCTAGTCAAAACTAAATAGACCCATATTAATATATTATTTTGACACCTTCACATTTGAAAGATATAATACCATAAAAATTATCACTCGATACTTTATGCCATTTTGAAAAATTGGCTATGGGAAAACACAGTCAAAATGTTTGGGAGACCAACTTTACACAACCATAACTTTTGATACATTACATCACATGATCTAAAAATTAGTAAAAATTAACTAGGTTCAAAAATGAAAAAACCCCTATGATCATATTACCTTGAATTATCCAAAAATTTTAATTCTAACCTCATAGACATGCTTACTCGAATCTTTCTAGCCATATTGCAAATTTGGTTAGGTATGGGAAAATAGTGAAATCTATCTTAGAAGCCAAATTTTCACCCTCATATCTTTAATCACACTTTTATGCATGAATTAAGATATGTTACGTAAAAACTAAGGACTATTGTGATCATAACCATATGAACATTTTCCCTTGACTCATTCACATGTGATAATGGTGACATCATCAAACTACCTATTCATATTTTCTACCATTGGACCCAAAGTGTCTAGATGAAAACTATGGATTGCTAGATGAATTCCATTTATATACATAAGATCTCAAAGCATAAATAACATCTTAGGCACCTTTTTCACACTTTTTAATTGTTACTTTTCCTATAAAATCACTTCATCCACTCACCAAGACTCCTCCATAACACCATCATGACATCACTATGACAAACCTCTAATAGATTGTTAGTTATTATCTTTGACATCATACTAATGACTATTGTTAGACACCTACCCTAGTTTGATATTAAATAAACTAAGTTTAGTTGATATAAATGAATATATTGATGACACTTATAATTTTTGGCACTATTTTTGGGGATTTTCTAGGCATTAGTAAGGCATAAATCTTAAAACTCATAATTGATTAACAAAAAACTACCATAAATCAAAGAAATATATGAATAGATAAAGAGACTCAAAAGGAAGATACATTTTAGATATCCATAAAAAAATCATAATTAATATTAAATCAAAGTAATAAAGTGTCTTATAAGACCTTCTAGGAAAATAACTTCAAACTGTTGAGGATGAACTATTTATAGCCTCACTTGAAATTTGGAGTCATTCCCTAGAGCTAGGTGTATCCTTTAAAATGAATAAATTCAAGCTAAAACATAGTGTAAACTAGAGTTTTGAATATTTTTCAAGTCAAATTATATCCACTTATGATTATTTAACACCTCACAAGAGAACTCTATACAACATCTAGTAGGAAATGATGGGAGATAATATAGGAATCAATCCACCAAATAGGGTTATAAGAGGTAGAACTTAACTACTAGGTAGAACATTCACTTACACTATTATCCTAGATCAATATGTGAATGTTTTAATTAAGAGAATATCCATATCCATAATTCTTAATTGTATGGATTTATCTATATATGACCTTGATCAATTTCTATTTGAATTTAAGGTCTTGTGTAAAACTTATGATTACCAAACTAATAATCACAAACTAAAATTGTTCCCTTCTACAATGTTGAATGTGCATCATTGTAAGTAAGTAAAATTTATATTTTAAAGACTCTTTAGTTTTTAATTAGGTAATTAAAAATAATAAACATCTTTTTAGAGGTCTTAGATATCAGTCTATAGGCTAGTTTATGGTCTTTTGCAAGCTTCCCGCCAAAAGTCCAAATTAAATGTTCAAATAATTTTACTATAAATATATGAATATTTTTAATAATTAAATGGTCATTATGAGTTTAAAATATTCATTTAGAGTCATATAAAATATCTATGTGTAGTTTTTTCCTTGTATCAATCATAGTTATCCTAGAAAGTGAATAAGGCAAATGTAACTAAAGGATATGCAAGTAAGATAAATTTACTATCTTTAGTTTAAATGGTTTAGGAAAATTTCAATCCAAATTAGGACATTATAATATTTTATTAGTATTAAACCACCTGATATAAATCAAACCTAAAATTAAGGAGGATTCCAAGGTCATTAACAAGCATAAAAAGACAAGTTTTTCATGACTAAAGAGACTAATGATAGTCTGCCATTGAAGGACTTAGAGGTTTGTATTTGAATCAATGTATTTTATTAAATAGAGTATTTAGTGACTTTAAATAATTTTATTTGATGTATTTCAAGTGTATAAACATGGATTTAATGGTTTTTTGATGTTGTTAGAGTCATTTTAATGTTGGTATAGCTAAAAGGCTATAAAAACTATGTTTTCACATATATATTCTTACACATTTGATTAGAAGCACATCCTTTTGATTACATGAGTAATATAGGTGTTATTTCATTCAAATAGGCTCTACACTTTATGAAATATCATTAAGTATCTCTTGAGTCCCATATTTTCTTAGAAATCCCTAGAATAGGGTTTCTAGCATAAAATGCTTGATAACTTAAAATTTAACTAGTAAAAATATCTAAATTTTTGGTAATATAATATATAAGGGTTTTAATACATAATCCAAGTGTTATTATTTTTAAAATGAATTTTAAAATCTAATTATAATCAGCTATGTTTTGGTCTACCTATTGGTAACTACCGAGAAGGATCAAACAAGAGAAAACTGACTATGTTTACTTTATTGTTTTGATCAAAAATTCATATTAAGGTTTTGTGATAATTGTATAAAACATTAATATAGATTAATCCAATCCAAATTTGTGACTAAAGTGATTCAATATCCTTTCAAGAAGGTAGATGGCATGTATAGACCTAAAAGAGTAAAGTTGATATTGGGTTCAATCTTTTGAGAAACCAATAAAAGGATTGGTTTCTAATATAAGAAGGAAGCCTTCTAAACAAGGAATACTACTGGATGAATATACAATATAATGATTAAATCAAGAGACAAGTAAAAGATTTATTAGATAAGGTATTGGCTATAGAGAGTCTTAGTCCTTATACAGTTCTAACTTTTCTAGCACCAAATAAAGATGGAGGTTGGATAATGTGTATTGACTCAAGGGCCATTTATAAGATCACCATTAGGTTTAGATTTTTGTTACCCATAATATATTATTTTATGGATTGTCTATGTGGTGATAAATACTTTTCTAAGAGAGATCTCAAAAGTAGATATCATCAATTAAGGATTAAAGAAGGTTATGATTGGAAATTTTTCTTCAAAACTAATGATTTATTATATGAATGGATTTTTATTCCATTTGGATTGACAAATTCTCCAAGAATCTCCATGAGACTCATGAATGATGTGATTAAATCATTCAAATGTAATTGGCAATGTTTTGGTTTACCTATGTATTGTATGAATGGATTTTTATTCCATTTGGTAATAGAAGATATAAGGCTTTTAATATATAATCCAAGTGTTATTATTTTGGAAAGGACTTGAAAAGCTAGTTATAGTTGGTTATTTTTTGGTTTACCTATATTTAACTACCAAGAAGTATTAAGAAAGATAAAACTGCCTATGTTTACTTCGTTGTTTGGATCAAAAATTCATATTAAGGTTTTTTATTTTATATATATATATATATATATATATATATATATATATATATATATATATATATATATATATATTAATCCAATCCATTTGGTGATTAAACTGAGTCAATATACTTTCAATAAGGTAGATTAGGCATGTATAGACCTAAAAGAGTAAAGTTGATATTAGGTTGAATCTTATGAGAAACTAATAAAAGGAATGGTTTCTCATATAAGAAGGAAGCCTTCCAAACAAGGAAGACTAGTGGATGACTCCACAATAAAATGAATTAATATTAAGGTTTACACCACAAAGAGAAGGATCAAGAAAGAGAAAACTATGTTTACTTTGTTTTTTGGATCAAAACTTCATATTAAGGTTTTTTATAATTATGTGATAATTGTATATAACATTAATATAGGTTAATCCAATCAATTTGGTGATTAAACTAAGTAAATATCCTTTAAAGTGTAATAGAGATGAATTTCTCAACACTCTTCTAAGGAAATACTAACAATGGTGACATAACAAAATGATTTTCATATATGAAATTTGAATGGTAAACATGAATGTAAAACACATCACAAAAGATGAGATATGAAAAATATTGTAAGCAAATGAAATCAAAATTATAAATTAATTTTGATTAAAACTTAATATTAAAATACCTCCTTCTACTCAAAAATCTTCTATTTTATTTGATTCCTCTTAACTTACATAAATAGGCCTAAAACTGCCTTGTATTTATACCATTCCTTATTCATATAATATTTAATCGGCCATACTCCCTTAACTTATTAGGTTGGAGATTAAATATTTTTACTTTAACTAGTAAAAATATCTAAATTTTATGTAACAGAAGATATAAGGGTTTTAATATATAATTCAAGTGTTATTATTTTGAAAAGGACTCTGAAAAGCTAGTAATAATTGGCTATGTTTTGGTCTACCTATAGGTAACTAATGAGAACTATCAGGAAAGAGAAAACTAACAGTGTTTACTTTATTATTTAGATCAAAATTTAATATTAAGAATTTTTATTATTGTTTGATAATTGTATAAAACATTAATATAGATTAATCCAATCCATTTGGTGATTAAACTGAGTCAATATCCTTTCAAGAAGGTAGATCAGGCATGTATAGACCTAAAAGAGTAAAGTTGATATTGGGTTCAATATTTTGATAAACCAATAAAATTATTGGTTTCTAATATAATAAGGAAGCCTTCCAAATAATGAAGACTACTGGATGACTCCACAATAAAATGAAGAAATTAAGCATGTATTTTATTATGGTGATTAAATATTTTTCTTTAACTAGTAAAAATATCTAAGTGTTTGGTAATAGAAGATATAAGGGTTTTAATATATAATCCAAGTGTTATTATTTTTAAAAGGACTTAAAAAATCTAGTAATAATTGGCTATGTTTTGCTCTACCTATAGGTAACTACCGAGAAGGATCAAGAAAGAGAAAACTGACTATGTTTACTTTGTTGTTTGGATCCAAAATTCATATTAAGGTTTTTTATTATTGTGTAATAATTGTATAAAACACTAATATAGATTAATCCATTCCATTTGGTGATTAAACCGAGTCAATATCCTTTCAAGAAAGTATATCAGGCATGTATAGACCTAAAAGATTTTACCACATCTTGATTAGTGTAGCACATCTTCATGATGGATATTAACCTTAAACTAATCAAGGCAAATCATACATGGTGATTAAACTAATTCTATGAGTATTTTATCACATCTTCATGATGGATATCAACCTTATATAATTTTTTTACTATGTATCATTATGTATTGCAATGTATATAAAACTTTTGTTTCATATATTTGTGTGCGTATGTGCATGTGCATGCCCATGCAGATGTGTGTGTGTGTGTGTTTCATTATTACTCATGGATTTTATCTATTGATGTATTTTATTTATATAACATGTGATTATGATTATGATATGGTAAAATGTATAATTTATGTTTTACTTTTTTCTATAAAATGTGAGCAAGTGTAGAGTTAAAATAATGTAAAATGACAAAAAGTTACAAGTAGGTAGATTTTTTTTTTTTTAAATTGATGAATGGTAAAAATTAATGTAAAACACATCACAAAGGATGATATTTTAAAAATATTGTAAGTAAATGAAATCAAAATTCATATTAAGGTTTTTTATTATTGTGTGATAATTATATAAAACATTAATATCGATTAATCCAATCCATTTCAAGATTAAACTAAGTTAATATCCTTTAAATTGTAATAGAGATGAATTTACCAAAACTCTTCTATGGCAATACTTACAATGGTGACATAAGAAAATGATTTTCATATATAAATTTTGAATGGTAAACATGAATGTAAAACACATCACAAAGGATGAGATATGCAAAATATTATAAGTAAATGAAATCAAAATTATAAATTAATTTTGATGCAAAATTAATACTAAAATACCACCTTATACTCAATAATATTCTATTTTATTTTATTCCTCTTAACTTACATAAATAGGCCTTAAACTACCTAGTATATATAGCATTACTTATTCATATACCACTTAGTCAGCCATACACCCTTAACCTCTTAGGTTGGACATTAAATATTTTTACTTTAACTAGTAAAATATCTAAATTTTTGGTAATAGAAGATATAAGGGTTTTAATATATAATCGAAGTGTTATTATTTTGAAAAGGAATTTGAAAAGCTAGTTATAATTGGCTATGTTTTGGTCTACCTATAAGTCACTACTGAGAAGGATCAAGAAAGAGAAAATTGATTGCGTTTACTTTGTTGTTTGGATCAAAAATTCATACTAAGGTTTTTTATTATTGTGTGATAATTATATAAAACATTAATATAGATTAATCCAATCCATTTGGTGATTAAACTGATTCAATATCCTTTCAAGAAAGTAGATCAGGCATGTATAGACCTAAAAGATTTTACCACATCTTGAGTAGTGTAGCACATCTTCATGATGGATGTCAACCTTAAACTGATTAAGGTAGATTTTACATGGTGATTAACGTGATTCTACAAGTATTTTAGCACATCTTCATGATGGATATCAACCATATATATATTTTTTTACTATGTATCATGATTTATATAAAACTTTTGTGTCATATATTTGTGTGTGTATGTGCATGTACACACACACACACACACACACACACAAACTACCGAGAAGGATCAAGAAATAGAAAACTAACTATGTTTACTTTGTTGTTTAGATCAAAAATTCATATTAAGGTTTTTTATTATTGTGTGATAATTATATAAAACATTAATATATATTAATCAAATCCATTTTGTGATTAAACTGAGTCAATATCCTTTCAAGAAGGTAGATCACAAATGTATAGACCTAAAAGAGTAAAGCTGATATTGGGTTCAATATTTTGAGAAACCAATAAAAGGATTGGTTTCTCATATAAGAAGGAAGCCTTCCAAACAAGGAATACTACTGGATGACTCCACAATAAAATGAAGAAATCAAGAGACAAGTACAAGAGTTATTGGATAAGGTATTGGTTATAGAGAGTCTTAGTCCTTATACAATTCCAACCTTTTTAGAACCAAATAAAGATGGAGGTTGGAGAATGTGTACTAACTCAAGGGCTATATATAAGATCACCATTAGGTATATATTTCCATTAGCCATTATAGATGATTTTATGGATTGTCTATGTGGTGATAATTACTTCTCTAAGACAGATCTCAAAAGTAGATATCATCAATTAAAGATTAGAGAAGGTTATGACTAGAAATTTTTCTTCAAAACCAATGATGTATTATATGAAAGGATTTTTATTCCATTTGGATTGAAAAATTCTCCAAGCATCTCCATGTGACTCATGAATGATGTGATTAAATCATTCAAGTGTAATTGGCATTGTTTTGGTCTAGCTATGTATTATATGAATGGTTTTTTAATCCATTTGGTAATAGAAGATATAAGGGTTTTAATATATAATCTAAGTGTTATTGTTTTGAAAAGGAATTTGAAAATCTAGTTATAATTGGCTTAGTTTTGGTCTGCATATAGATAACTACCAAGAAGGATCAAGAAAGAGAAAACTAATTGTGTTTACTTTGTTGTTTGGATCAAAAATTCATATTAAGTTTTTATTATTATTGTATGATAATTATATAAAACAGTAATATAGATTAATCTAATCCATTTGGTGCTTAAACTTAGTCAATATCCTTTCATTAAGGTAGATCACCAATATATAGACCTAAAAGAGTAAAGTTGATATTGGGTTCAATCTTTTGAGTAACCAATAAAAGGATTGGTTTCTCATATAAGAAGGAAGCATTCCAAACAAGGAAAAATACTAGATGACTCCACAATAAAATTAATTCATATTAAGGTTCACTCCACAAAGAGAAGGATCAATAAAGAGAAAATTGATTTTGTTTACTTTGTTATTTGGATCAAAAATTCATATTAAGGTTTTTCATTATTATGTGATAATTGTTTATAACATTAATATGTATTAATCCAATCCATTTGGTTATTAAACTAAGTCAATATCCTTTAAAGTGTAATAGAGATGAATTTCCAAACACTCCTCTATAATAATACTCGCAAAGGTGACATAACAAAATGATTTTCATATATGAAATTCTAATGGTAAACATGAATGTAAAACATGTCACAAAGGATGAGATATGCAAAATATTGTAATTAAATGAAATCACAATTATAAATTAATTTTAATGAAAATTTAATATTAAAATACCTCCTTCTACTAAACAATATTCTATTTTATTCTCTTCCTCTTAACTTACATAAATAGGCCTAAAAATACCTTGTATATATACCATTCCTTATTCATATACCACTTAGTTAGCCATACACCCTTAACCTCTTAGGTTGGACATTAAATATTTTTACTTTAACTAGTAAAAATATCTAAAATTTTGATAATAGAAGATATAAGGGTTTTAATATATAATTCAAGTGTTATTATTTTGAAACGGTTTTTGAAAAAGATGGTTCTAATTGTCTATGTTTTGGTCTGCCTATAGGAAATTACTGACAAGGATCAAGAAAGACAATACTGATTGTGTTTACTTTGTTTTAGATTAAGGTAAAAATAGGTTGTGAAGGGACCCCGAAACCCTGAACAAAAGGAGTAAGACAAAACAGTAACATCCATAGGCAAGCCTAAAGCCTACTTCACCGAAGTAACAAAACCAAGATACAAAGACCTAAAGCTAACAAATGAACAACCAAAGATAGACCCCAGGGTTTACAGAGACCTGGAAACTCCATAGTAAAAGTTCAAAAAACTAGGTACCAAGACCAGAAAACACAACCAACTAGCAAAACCAACTAAAAGAACCAGGAACTATTCTTCTAGTTCTAATATCATCTTCACTGCTTCCTTACCTTTCACAATAGTGTCATGGATGGCAGCAGTCACCTGCGTAGATCCCTCTTGCATTGCTTTCTTTCTTGAGCTTTGTCTAGTTCTCTTGCTATGCCCCTCCAAAGTTTTGATTTCCTCATTTGCTCTTTTTCCAATGTTTACAACAGCAGCACAAATGCTAGAGGTTACCTCCTCCATCTTTATTCTGCTTTCCTTTATGAGTTCCCTTAGGTTGTTCTCATAATCTTTGAGTTTTATGGGAATATCCTTCATCTGCTTTTCCATGTTATTGATTTTGTTCCAAACTGCCTCTTGTTTACCCTCCATTATTTCCATTTTCCTATTGATTTCCATTATCTCCTTATACATCCATAAATTGAATTGAAGAGTAGCATCAGCTTTGCAATTGGCCAATCTAGTAGGTTCATCATTCTGCCTTTTGTCACTCCAATCTTTTGTGTTTTTTTAAGGACTACTTCCAACTTCTTCAATATAGTCCTCCATTTCCATTCATTTTTGTTCCTTTGTTTCAGCAGGGCCTACATTTTTGTTACTTACTTCCTTTACTTGAGCTCCCATTTCCAATATTTGGTTAGCAACCTGAACTAGATTTTCCTTTTCATTAATTGGATCAGGGTCCATAGCAGGATCATCTATATCTTTATCAATTTCTTCAAACACTTGCTGGTTTTCCTCAGACTCATGGTTGTTGTTTTCAGGCTTTTCCTCTATAGTGACTCCTTTCTCATTCTTATCTTGTACTTCTTCTTCCTCACTGGAACTTGAATGCCCACTTTCTGTTCCTTCTTCTTCCTCCAGACTCTCCTCCCCAGTGTTTTTAGAACTTTCCCACTCTGTTTCCTCATCAGTAGTCTAGTTATTGAAGCTTGGGAGTTTGAATTTAGCTTTTTCATTCCCTTTTACTATTTCTTTATTATTACTCTGTAGGTCCTTGTATTTTCCTGAATAAGGATTCTTTACAATGGCCTTATTCTTGCAATGCCCTTCAATTATAAGAATTAACCCCTCATGTAGGATGGGATGAGATTCCTTTTTCCTATGAGTGAAAAGACTTTGGAGGAAGGAAAAACATAGATAAAAAGGAAAGGAGATTCTTACTTTGTGTCTGAAGTGATTAAGAAATACAAAGTGTAATTTGTGGACTCTTTTGCTTCTTCCATCAAGTATGAAGTACTCACGGATGCAGCATAAGACATCCCTCCAGATGCCTTTAATCTGCTCCAATTCAAAAAAATATCCACTTTTTTCCAGCTACTGCTCCTCAGCATCCGTTTTAGGGAATTTGCAAAAAGCCTCATTGGAAATGCTTGTCTGCTTTGAAAATTTTATTCCCTCCATTGGAAGCCCCGTCACCTCTGTTATGAATTCCTCAGTGAGCTTCACCATAATTCCATGCAAGGTAACCCTATCATCAGTCCAATTTTTTAAAAAAACCATTGTAATATGGGGTTTTGAGCCATGAAGCCATTCCATGTAACTCACAACCTTTCCTCTTTGCAGGATCTTCCAGACATCTTCTTTTGCTTTCCACTCTTCGCAATATTTGGGTTCATGCTTCCTTGGTTCTCCTTTCCTATTATTAGCCATACAAATTTCCTTTAATGCCCAAACCCTGTTAGCTAAACAATGAACCCGACTATTACCAATTTAGAACAGAACTCACCTATATTTTGGCACGTTTTGAATCCTCCTCATGTACTCTAGAACATTTCTATTTAGTGAGTGTATATCTTCCTCTATGGATCCACTCCCCCAAATCATTAGTTTTTTATTCCAATCTGATCTCTCCCTCCTTAGCATGAATTGCATCATGATGAATGAGCGCTCTAAGATCCATGTTCTTGTTTAATGTCTCCTACCAACTCACCTTGTGTCCTGCTCGAACTGCATAATTTTCTATCCAACCAACAACTCCGTTTGCTTCATGGTAAGTATGGGTAATAGTGGCTTTCTCAAATTTTTAAATTAAAGTTTTCATTTCCATCACCATAGCCTCTATTGACCATGAGACAATAATTTAATTATTTAAGATATTTATGATATTCAAGGAGTCCCCTTCCAACCATAATTTAGAATATCCTAATTCAACAGCTAGCTTAATGGTTTGGAGGGTAGCACAAGCTTCAGCAATATGGCAGTTCAACTTACCAATGGGAATTGCAATAGCATTGATTACATTTCCCATATGGTTTCTCAAGACTCCTCCACATCCTGTGTTCCCCGAGTTCCCTTTAGTAGCTCCATCAAAGTTTCCTTTGATCCACCCATGAGGGGGGACATTCCAAGTTACACCAAGTCTAGGATTTTCAATTTTTACATTAGACTTTTCTGATCTTAAAGGATTATCAATTTGAAAGGTAGGATTAGGATCCCTTTGCAATGAAAAATTCTCCTTGATAGCTCTAATGATGTTCTGCCCCACTACCCATCCTGGAAGTTCTTTACTTCTAAAAATATGGTTATTTCTTTCTTACCATATTCCCCACCTAATATGGGGAAGAGTTAGTTTCCATAAAAAAAGAACATCAGGATTCTTAGAGGGACAGTACTAAATTTTAAAAGATAGATCCACACTTTTATGTTGAATCCAAGCAATACCCCAAAGATTGAGGATTTCTTTCCAAACTAGCTGCGTAAAGGAATAGTTCACAAACAAGTGATCTCTATCTTCAAAACCTTTTTTGCAAAGAATACACCTGTTCACTATGTTTATTCCTCTTTTTTGTAAGTTATCAAGAGTCAAGATTTTGTTTTAGAGAAGGGTCCAGAAGAAGATTTTGATTTTAGGGACGAGTCCCTTGATCCAGGCATGTGTCAACAGTGGTTGGTTACCGTTTCCCTTTGAAGTAAAGATGGTAGAAACTTTAAATTGTCCGCTAGGCTCGTCATGCCAAAAAATCTTATCTTCAAGATTAGAATAGAGGGAAATAACATTGAAGGATATTTGAATATTATTGAAATCTTGATCAATATCATTAAGGTTCACCCATGAATTGTTCTACCAGTATTGATTAACCATTATTCCATATCTTTGTTTGCAACGGTCAATTACTTCTTTATCTTGGAATTCTTCTATCAAGGGGATTTCTTTTAACCAAGCATCCTCCCATAAATTCACCTTTTTTCCATTACCTACTTTCCAAGAGCTTCCTTTTTCTAAGATTTGTTTAGTACCCTGAACAACCCCCCATATAGAAGATGGACGGGTTACATCAGGGTAAGAAAAGAATTCAGAGAGGGATTTTGCATTAAATAAATACTTTTGCTTCCATATATTGCTCCATTCTTTGTTTTCATGAAAAACCCTCCATCCCTATTTTGCTAAGAGATCTATAATCATACTTCTTATTTTCCTTATTCCCAATCCTCCTTCCCTGAAAGGTTTACATATGTTTTCCTAGGCAATTAATGACATTCTCCTTTTTTCCTCGATACCTGTCCAAAGAAAGTTTCTCTAGATTTTTTCAATTGCTTTTGCAAATTTGGTTGGAATTCTGAAAAGACTTAGAGCATAAGTAGGTATGCTTTGAAGACTTGATTTGAGAAGGGTTAGCTTTCCTACTTGACTGAGAAAATTTCCTTTCCATCCTACAAGTTTCTTGCTAAATTTATTAATGAGATCTTCCCAAAAGGCTTTAGGGACTTTCATCCCAAGAGGGAGACCCAGGTAAGAGGATGGGAAAGAACCAATAGAGCATTCAAGGATTTTAGCTATTTTTTTCTATCTCTGAATAGGGGTATTAGTGAAGAACATTGTGCTTTTGTTCCAATTAATCAACTGTCCAAAGGCAGATGAGTATAAATTTATAGCTTGCTTCAAAGTTCTAGCTTCCTTGACTTCAGATTGCCCCATGAAGATAGTATCATCAACAAATTGTCCATGGGATCATATTAGAGGATGAGAAGAGGGTTTAAGACCCTTAAATAAACCTTTATGAACTAAGTTTCCTATATATCTTCACATACAGTCGGCCATAATTACAAACAGAATGGGGGATATAGGGTCCCCTTGTCTCAATCCCCTTGACAGATTAAAGAAATGGGATGAGCTCCCATTTACCAGTACAACAATTGAGGTAGTAGATATCAACTGATAAATCATATCAACCACCTTTTGTTTAAAGCCAAAAGCTGTTAAACTATTTGAAAGGAATAACCAGTCCACCCTGTCATAAGCTTTTGCAATATCAAATTTCATAAGATTGTGTTTACTTTGTTGTTTGGATAAAAAATTCATATTAAGGATTTTTATTATTGTGTGATAATTGCATAAAACATTAATATAGATTAATCCAATCTATTTGGTGATTAAACTGAGTCAATATCCTTTGAAGAAGGTCGATCAGGCATGTATAGACCTAAAAGAGTAAAGTTGATATTGGGTTCAATATTTTTAGAAACCAATAAAAGGATTGATTTCTCATACAAGAATGAAGCCTTCAAAACACGGAAGACTACTAGATGACTCCATAATAAAATGAAGAAATCAGGCATGTATTTTATTATGGTGATTAAATATTTTTACTTTAACTAGTAAAAATATCTAAATTTTTGGTTATAGAAGATATAAGGGTTTTAATATATAATCCAAGTGTTATTATTTTGAAAAGTACTTCAAAAAGCTAGTTATAATTGGATATGTTTTGCTCTATCTATAGGTAACTACTGAGAAGGATCAAGAAAGAGAAAACTAACTATGTTTACTTTGTTGTTTGGATCAAAAATTCATATTAAGGTTTATTTTTATTGTGTGATAATTATATAAAACATAAATATCTATTAATCCAGTCCATTTGGTGATTAAACGTAGTCAATATCCTTTCAACAAGGCAGATCAAGCATGTATAGACCTAAAATATTTTACCACATCTTGAGTATAGTAGCACATCTTCATGATGGATATCAACCTTATATATATATATATATATATATATACTATGTATCATTATGTATATAAAACATCTTATTCATATATTTGTGTGTGCATGTGCATGTGTAGGTACATGCACATGTGTGTGTGTGTGTGTGTGTGTGTGTGTGTGTGTGTGTGTTTCATTATGACTCATTATCGATTAATCTATTTTATTTATATAACATATGATTATGATTATGATATGGTAAAATGTATAATGTATGTTTTACTTTTTTCTATAAAATGTGAACAAGTGCATGGTTAAAATAATGTAAAATGTAAAATGACAAAAAGTTATAAGTAGGTAGAAATTTTTTAAAAAATTGATCAATGGTAAACATAAATGTAAAACACATCACATAGGATGAGATATGAAAAATATTTTAAGTAAATAAAATCAAAATTCATATTAAGGTTTTTTATTATTGTGTGATAATTTTATAAAATATTAATATAGATTAGTCCAATCCATTTGGTGATTAAACTGAGTCAATATCCTTCAAAGTGTAATAGAGATGAATTTCCTAACACTCTTCTATGGAAATACTCAAAATGGTGACATAAAAAAATGATTTTCTTATCTCAAACTTTAATGGTAAACATGAATGTAAAACACATCACAAAGGATAAGATATGCAAAATATTGTAAGTAAATGAAATCAAAATTATAAATTAATTTTGATAAAAAATAAATATCAAAATACCTCATACTCAAAAATCTTATATTTTATTTTCTTCCTCTTAACTTACATTAATAGGCCTAAAACTACCTTGTATATATACTATTCCTTATTCATATACAACTTAGTCGCCCATATACCCTTAACCTCTTAGGTTGGACATTAAATATTTTTATTTTAACTAGTAAAAATATCTAATTTTTTGGTAATAGAATATGTAAGGGTTTCAATATATAATCCAAGTGTTATTATTTTGAAAAGGAAATTGAGAAGCTATTTATAATTGGATATTTTTTGGTCTACCTATAGGTAACTACTGAGAAGGATCAAGAAAGTGAAAATTGATTGTGTTTACTTTGTTGTTTGGATCAAAGATTCATATTATAGTTTTTTATTATTATGTGATATTTATATAAAACATTAATATAGATTAATCCAGTACATTTGGTGATTAAAATGAGTCAATATACTTTCAATAAAAAAAGATTATGCATGTATAAAACTAAAGGATTTTATCACATCTTGAGTAGTGTAGCACATCTTCATGATGGATATCAACCTTAAACTAATTAAGGCAGATTGTACATGGTGATTAAACTGATTCTATGAGTAGTGTAGCACATTTTCATGATGGATATCAACCTTATATATTTATTTTTACTATGTATCATTATGTATCATGATGTAGATAAAAATTTTGAGTCATATATTTGTGTGCATATGTGCATGTGCACACACATATACATGTGTGTGTGTGTTTCACTATGAATCATGAATGTTATCTGTTGATGTACTTTATTTATATAACATGTGATTATGATTATGATATGGTAAAATGTATAATGTATGTTTTACTTTTTTCTATAAAATGTGAGCAAGTGCATGGTTAAAAAAACGTAAAATGTAAAATGACAAAAAGTTATAATTAGGTATAAATTTTTAAAAACAATCAATGAATGGTAAACATGAATGTAAAACACATCACAAAGGGTGAGATATGAAAAATATTGTAATTAAATGAAATTAAAATTATAAATTAATTTTGATGAAAACTTAAAATTAAAATACCTCCTTCTTCTCAACAATCTTTTATTTTATTTACTTCTAGTTAACTTACATAAATAGGCCTAAAACTACCTTGTATATATACCTTTCATTATTCATATACCACTTAGTCGGCCATACATCATTAACCTCTTAGGTTGGACATTAAAATAAATCTTGTCCAACTTATGAAAATTAGAATACAAAAATGCATCCTAAAGTGCATGGAAACATTATCATGCATGCTTTTAAAACAATTATGTAAGAGGGAATTGTATAAATCATAAAATGTTATAATAACAAAATATTAGAAACAATTCCTTAATACTAATAACAAATTAAATCCACAAAATAGTGAAACATTTGACAACAATGAATAAACTAGTGAAGATGAAGATGAAATGCCCAATGGGACCATGGTGCATGGATTCACAGACTCTACATGTATTCATGAAATTCAAGATAAAATAATCTAAGTTCCACCAGTTGAAGAACAACATACACTCAGGATATTTAAAGATAAATTTGCTAAAGAGGTGAATTTCCCAACACTCTTCTATGGCGATACTCATAATGGTGGCATAACAAAATGATTTTCATATATGAAATTTGAATGGTAAACATGAATGTAAAACACATCACAAAAGATGAGATATGCAAAATATTGTAAGTAAATGAAATCAAAATTATAAATTAATTTTGATGAAAAATTAATATTAAAATACCTCCTTTTACTCAACAATTTTATATTTTATTTGCTTCTTATTAACATACATAAATAGACCTAAAACTACCTTGTATATATACCATTCCTTATTCATATACCACTTAGTCAGCCATACACCCTTAACCTCTTTGGTTGGACATTAAATATTTTTACTTTAACTAGTAAAAATATCTAAATTTTTGGTAATAGAATATACAAGGGTTTTAATATATAATCCAAGTGTTATTATTTTCAAAATGACTTTAAAAATATAGTTATAATTGGCTATGTTTTGGTTTGCCTAAATGTAATTACTGAGAAGGATCAAGAAAGAGAAAACTATGTTTACTTTGTTGTTTGGATCAAAAATTCATATTAAGGTTTTTATTATTGTGTGATAATAATATAAAACATTAATATAGATTAATCTATTCCATTTGGTGACTAAACTAAGTCAATATCCTTTAAATTATAATAGAGATGAATTTCCCAACACTCTTATATGGAAATACTCGCAATGGTGACATAACAAAATGATTTTCATATATGAAATTTGAATGGTAAACATGAATGTAAAACACATCATAAATGATGAGATATGAAAAATATTGTAACTAAATTAAATCAAAATTATAAATTGATTTTGATGAAAAATTAATATTAAAATGCCTCCTTCTACTCAACAATCTTCTATTTTGTTTTTCTTAACATACATAAATAGGCCTAAAACTTCCTTGTATATATACCATTCCTTATTCATATACCTCTTAGTCGGCCATACACCCTTAACCTCTTAGGTTGGATATTAAATATTTTT
This sequence comes from Torreya grandis, assembly GCA_037957365.1. Taxonomy (NCBI): domain Eukaryota; kingdom Viridiplantae; phylum Streptophyta; class Pinopsida; order Cupressales; family Taxaceae; genus Torreya; species Torreya grandis. Next base: position 844,651 of record JARHVA010004082.1, on the reverse strand, counting down.
ACTCTAACTAGTAAAAATATATAAATTTTTGGTAATATAATATATAAGGTTTTTAATATATAATCCAAGTGTTATTATTTTGAAAAGGACTTGGAATATTCGTATTCACTATTGGTATCTTGGAAATCATAATAACTTGTATTGTTCCACTCATCATTATCATCTCGATCTTAAACTAATGGAATACTAGTGTTGACTTTTGTTGTATCTGGATCTTTTTATTTTATAAATTATGTCTATGAATGATTTGCCTTAGGAGGTTTATTAAATCCCAAAACATGGTGAAAAACATTATCAACTGCTAGAATAGGAGTAGTGATGCCTTGAGCCTGCTTGCCCAACACTTGACCTTGATAATCAAAATATTATAGATATTTTTTAGCAAACCCATATTGCTTTGAATGTTGAGCCTCATTTTGGAGAGGTATATTTTCATCCTTTTTGTGTTTTACATATACTTATGGTACTATTTCTTGCTCTAATTTTGCTTTCTGATATTTTTGTTGTTCTTAGTTGTGCTTTGGTAACCACTTTTGTATTGCTTTTAAATTTGACCCTTTGTGAATGTGTTCCTATGTCATTGTGGATTTCTTGTCTAATTTAACTTGTATAGGGTCCTCATTATCAATTATCTATTGTATATGATTTTTCAATGCCAAACATGAATCTGTGTGATGCCCATGAATTATATGATATGCACAATATTAACTACATCTTCTCATTGGATGTAGAGGAGGTAGTTTGATAAAAAATATTTAATAATTTCCCTTAGTACCTCACTTGAAATATTATTTTATATTTGAATGATTTTTTAATCACTATTTGTAGCATTAATTTATTTTGATTTCTTGTTTTGATATGTAATATTTCTTGTAACCAATTGTCTAGGTGAAGGTACATATACATGATTGGCACTAAGGTGCCTTTGAGGCTTTTGTATTATAATCTAATTTTCCAATGATTTGATCTGTTCATGTAATATTTTATTCTAAATTTTCAAATCTGAATTAAGCTTTATCATACTAGTGATTTTATCCCTTAGAGTCTTACAAGTGCAAACCCTAGTTATTTCTGATTGAACATGTAAGCACATTGTTGAAGAAGGTTTGAAGAAGCTATAGGATGAATGTATACATTAAGAACAATAATATAGGCTGACTTGACTTTTGGAGGGGTGATAAAATGTCATGTCCCCTTCTAGTTGACATCTTTTCGAGCAGATGATTAGCCTATTATGCGACCCTCATAGGCTGGTGGGATGGATAGAGGGTCTTGATGGAGATGGGTCAGATTTCGTTTGGGCTCTTGCGGACATGAATTAAGGGAGATATTAATATTTGATTGATTTAATCAAATATTAATTATTTAATTAATTATTATTTAATTATTAATTATTAATTAATTATTAATTATTAATTATTGGGTCTAGTTTGAGGATCCTAATTCTAATTTAAGAATTGGTCTAATTTTAAGACCCTAGTTCTAATTTAAGAAGCCCTAGTTCTAATTTAAGAAGCCCTAAGTCTAATTTAAGGGAATCTAATTTTAGCAAGCACACCTTTGGAGAAGTATAAGAAATTCTCATGGGAGAGAGTTTGTATTCATGATTATTATTGATATTGATTCTTGTTTAGAAATTCTTCTATGAAGACTGAGCCAAGGGTTCCAGGATTCCATTTGCATTGAAGAACGTCAACTCTTCATTGTGTGTGATTCAGAGGTTGTGAAAGATCAGTCAATCTATTGCCAAATTGAGAGATAACTTCATACAGAAGCTATCATAGGTGTTTACAAGTTTGAGAGATAACTTCACACAGAAGCTATCACAAGGGTTTACAGGTATTTTCATTATTTTGGGTTTTGATTCAAGAATTATCCAGATATAGATCTTTGTATTAGCCCATAATTCTATAGATCAAGATCAAGCATACAGGTTGTGCGATATCAGTAGCTGTACAACTTTCGTACAGATCCATGAAAATCCGTATGCATCTACAAAAAGTTTAGGCACTGACATCGGTGAACATGGACCTACAGAGACCGACATCAGTCGACTTATTACCAACGTTGGCAAGTTAATGACTACAGGTCGACTGATGACGGCAGTATAACCGATGTCGACAACTGTGTTTTTTACACAGCAGGCTGAGACGTACCAGATTCAGACCAGTTTGTGGAATTTTCAGGCTATTAAGGCCATACTTTCAATATTCTTTGTATACTTGATAGAGGATATCTATTGTAAGCTTATGAGCAAATAAATAAGAATTTATACTATGATTTATTTATCTATTTGGAGATATTTTGTAGAAATTTAGATAAGTAATTCAAAGCTTTTGTTTTGATATTTGAAGGGATATTACAATGGTATTAGAGCTAAATCCTGCCATCCTAAGGGTTTGAAAATCTTATGCAGCCACAAGAGTTGGGACCACACGGGTATTACACACGCAGTAGAGCTTTGCTTGAAGGTACCTAGTTGTTAGAATAGCAACCAATTATCATGAGTGACAGATGAGAGGGTAGCCCACCCAGGGCCCACCGACATAATGATGATCCGGGTACCAGAGAATCCTACCGTGAGATGACACAAGCACTGCAGGCACTAACTACTATGATAAGGAGGATGAACCCACATGATAGACAGAATGGGGACCAAGGTGATAATATAGATGTTACGGTTAATCAGAGACCCCAGCATGGCCACTCCAGAACATCAAATAGACCTACATGTCCTACGTTTGTTTGAGAGGAACTAGAAGTTCCAACAGAGGAGGAGGCAGGAGATTCCTCATTTGCAGATGTTTACTTGGTTGCAGATGATGAGTGGAATTTATTACCTCCTCATGTTTGAGAGAGGATGACCTTTGATCATTTTGTTAATCTGAGGAGAGAGCACTATAGATTGGCTAGACAGGACAGGAGACCTAGACATAAGAACAATGATCTTAAGCATGCTACAAGCAGGCTCACACTCATGATGTTCGACAGAAGTGGTAAGGTCATAGCACAGGCTTGGATTAGTAATTTGGACACCTTTCTCACATTGTGTCTGATGGCCGAGGAAGATGCTATCAGATATGCGACACTACATCTTGAGGGAGTAGCTCACGATTGGTGGCACCACGGGATGGTGACACTCCATCATGATCATATCACTTCTTATCAAGAGTTTGTGGACAGGTTGGTAGAGCATTTTGATAGGAGGGATCCAGAGTCCTATTTCTGAGAGTTGGCACAGTTGCGCCAAAGTGGCAGTCTAGAGTCATACATTAGTGACTTCTAAAAGTTATCAGTCATGGTTCCTGACATTTTAGAGAGGCAACTAGTAGTACTCTTCATGGAGGGATTGACAGAACCATTGAGAGGTTGGATCAAAGGCTTTGATCCTCCTTCATTACAGGAAGCTATGAAGAAGGCGTGCAGTATGGAGATGGTATCCCCATCAAGTAGATCTAACTCCAGAGGTACTTCTTCATCCAGGGACAATAAGGGTTTCAACAGGAATAGAGAAAGACCAGGTTTCAACATAGATAGATCAGGTGTTAAGAATGATTCAAAGGCCAATCCAGCAGCACCACCTTTGGATAGAGAGGCTCTTAATGATCTATGTAGGAAGAAGCTTTGTTTCTATTGCAAAGGTCCATATGATGCTAATCATGATTGTCCTTTGAGACCTAAGGGCAAAGCAAATCGGGTGATGTGGGCCTATTATGAGGATGAGGAATCAAAAGATTCTGAACATCATGATTATTTCAAGGAGCCAGACGCTGAGGCTTCAGAGCCTAGGGTAGAGGCAGAGTTAGAGCTCTAGATTCAAGAGGCACGTCTATCTAGCATCCAGCACGAGGGATCATTCAGACTCTGGGGAGTTTTGGTAGGACAAAGGGTCATTACCCTTCTTGACATGGGAGCCACACATAATTTTATTGATACTAGATTTGTAGAGAAGCGTGGACTCACCACAGAAGAGTTTGAGGGCATTAGAGTTAAGGTAGCTAATGGTTACACCCTCAGGTGTGAGCGAATGATTATAGATCTCCCATTTCACTTGAACAACTATGAGTTTAAGGCTGATTATTATGTGGTCAACATGGGGGACATAGATTTGGTTTTGGGCATGAAGTGGCTTCATTCCCTTGAGGTAGTCACTCTTAGTCTTAAGGATATGGAGATCTGTTTTGATGTAGATGGAAAGACTCACATTCTTAAAGCAATACGGGATGGCAACATCAAAACCATTTCTTTACATCAGATGGAGAGGCTCATGTGACATGACATGGTAGAGTGGGCTGCCGAGTGCACATTTGCACCAATGCAGGAGGGACAGCAGAAGACCCAGTATCATCCTGACATTCAGTGGTTGAGAGTCAAGCATGATAAGGTATTTAGTGACATTCCACCAGGGAGATCTCTAGACAGGGGCATTGAGCACATTATTGAGTTTGAGGAGGGTGCTAAGCCCATTATGATTACTCCTTACCGACATCCTAAGTGGTTGAAGGATGAGATCAAAAAAACAATTAAGGAGTTACTGGCTATGGGTCACATTTGGCCTAGCAAATCACTGTTTGCTTCTTCAGTTATTCTAGTGAAAAAGAAGGATGGCACCCTACACATGTGCATTGACTATAGATCCCTGAATAAGATGACCATTAAGAACAGGTATCCTATACCTCGTATTGACGACCTTATTGATGAGCTCCATGGTTCACATTACTTCACGAAGATAGACTTAAGGTCAAGCTATCATCAGATCAGGGTTCGCAAGTAGGTTGTGGAGAAGATAGCTTTTCGTTGCCATTGTGGACACTATGAGTTTATAGTGATGCCATTCGGGCTCACTAATGTGCCAGCAACATTTCAGTCCACCATGAATAGAGTCTTCCATTCACTGCTAAGGAGGTTTGTACTTATTTTTTTTTATGACATTCTTATATACAGTAGGACTTGGCAGGAGCATTTGGCTCATCTGGAAACTGTACTCAGCATCTTGGAGAGGGAATCCTTATATGCCAAGGAGTCCAAATGTGATTTGGGTATGACTGAATTGTTATACTTGGGTCATATTATTAGTGCAGGGGGAGTGCAGATGGATCCTGAGAAGATCCGCGCTATCATAGACTGGCCTATTCCAGCAAACCTAACACATCTAAGGGGATTTCTAGGTTTGTGTGGATTTTACCAGAGGTTCATGAATGGTTACTCATGACATGCAGCTCCTATGACAGATTTGACTAAAAAGGGTGCTTTTTGTTGGACACCTGAAGCACAGGAGTGTTTCAAAAGGTTTAAGGAGTTGATGACTACGTGCCCAATTTTGGCACTACCTAATTTTTCAAAGCCGTTCGAGCTTCAGTGCAATGCTTCAGGTGAGGGCATTGGAGTGGTGCTTATGCAAGACAAGCACCCCATAGTATATGAGAGTCATAAGCTCAGGGGACCAGAGAGACTGTACACCATATATGATAAGGAGATGCTTACTATCATGCATGCCTTAGCAAAATTTAGGCAATATCTCGTGGGTAGCAAATTTTGCATCAAAATAGACCACAATAGTTTGAGACATTTCTTGGGGCAACGAGACCTCAATGATCGTCAACAGAAGTGGGTGAGTAAAATATAGGCATATGACTTTGACATCTCTTTCATCAAGGGCACCTAGAATGTTGTGGCTGATGCTCTTTCACGCAGGCTGTATTTGAGTACCATGGTCCACATTACAGAGGATTGGTGACATATGATTGTGGTAGAGTATGCCAAGGATACATGGGAATCTAGCATTATTGAGGGATCGATGGTTGACACCAGATATACTCTTGTGAATGACTTGATCATTTACAAGAACAGGGTTTATTTGATCCCAGGATCATCTATGAAGAACATTATCATGCGACCTTTTCATGATATACCTACTGCAGGACATCCTAAATATTTTAAGACTTATAAACAGATTAGGGAGAGATTCACATGGAAGGGCCTCAAAGCAGATGTTCTTCAGTATGTGCGTGAGTGCCCTACTTGTCAGCAGAACAAGCAGGAGAACACGTACCCAGCAGGATTGTTGTGGCCACTTCCAATTCCTAACAGGAAGTGGGAGTGTTTGTCGATGGATTTCATTACGGGCTTGCCTAAATCCCAAGGATGAGATTGCATATATGTAGTTGTGGATCGGTTAACGAAGTATGCCCACTTCTTTCTGATTACCACCACACACACAACTACACAGGTAGCAGAGGTTTTATTTTGAGAGGTATTCTGACTGCATGGATTACCTCAAAGCATAGTGAGCGACAGGGATAGTCAGTTCCTGAGTCACTTCTGGCAGGAGGTGTTTTGACTCTGTGGGACCGAGCTTACACCTAGCACCAGCTACCACCCATAGACTAATGGATAGACAGAGATAGTGAACAAATGGGTGGAGGGATACCTCAGGAACTACATTGTAGGGCAGCAAAAATCTTGGGTCAAGTGGATTCATTTGTGCGAATATTGCTATAACACGACTTTCCACATGACCATTCAGATGTCTCCTTTTATGGCATTGTACGGGTATGAGGCACCGAGTTTTCTAGATTTGATACTGAGCGACAGTAGAGTGCCGAGTGCTGGAGACTTATTGTAGGAGAGTCAGGATACTATGAGGACTCTCAAGGAGAATATTGTTAAGGCACAGAATCAGCAGAAGCAGTATGCAGATTAGCAGAGGATCGAGAGATCTTTTGAGGTAGGTGACATGGTCTATCTTATGTTACAGCCTTACCATCAGTCTACTCTTAGGAAGAGTGGAGCAGAGAAGCTTAAGCCACGTTACTACAGTCCTTTCAGGATCCTGAGATGCATTGGAGAGATGGCTTATGAGCTAGAGCTTCCTACAGAGAGCAAGGTACAGAATGTCTTTCATGTATCATGCCTCAAAAAGGTGTTAGGACACCCTGTGATACCTTCTACAGTTTTACCTCCCTTAGATGATGAGGGAAAGTTGATTTTAGTACCTGAGTCCATCTTGGAATCTAGAGAGAGACAGTTGTGTTAGAGGACTATCAAGGAATATTTGGTAAAGTGGAAAGATTTTCGAGTTGAGGATGCAACATGGGAAAGCAAAGATATTCTACAGCATCTAGAGTTGAGATTGCTTGAGGACAAGCAATTTCAGGAGGGGCAGACTGTCATGTCCCCTTCTAGTTGACATCCTTTCGAGCAGATGATTAGCCTATTATGCGACCCTCGTAGGCTGGTGGGATGGATAGAGGGTCTTGATGGAGATGGGTCGAATTTCGTTTGGGCTATTGCGGACATGAATTAAGGGAGATATTAATATTTGATTGATTTAATCAAATATTAATTATTTAATTAATTATTAATTAATTATTAATTATTAATTAATTATTAATTATTAATTAATTATTAATTATTAATTAATTATTAATTATTAATTATTGGGTCTAATTTGAGGATCCTAATTCTAATTTTAAGACCCTAGTTCTAATTTAAGAAGCCCTAGTTCTAATTTAAGAAGTCCTAAGTCTAATTTAAGGGAATCTAATTTTAGCAAGCACACCTTTGGAGAAGTATAAGAAATTCTCATGGGAGAGAGTTTGTATTCATGATTATTATTGATATTGATTCTTGTTAAGAAATTCTTCTGTGAAGACTGAGCCAAGGGTTCCAAGATTCCATTTGCATTGAAGAACGTCAACTCTTCATTGTGTGCGATTCAGAGGTTGTGAAAGATCAGTCGATCTATTGGCAAATTGAGAGATAACTTCATATAGAAGCTATCATAGGTGTTTACAAGTTTGAGAGATAACTTCACACAGAAGCTATCACAAGGGTTTACAGGTATTTTCATTATTTTGGGTTTTGATTCAAGAATTATCCAAATATAGATCTTTGTATTAGCCCATAATTCTACAGATCAGGATCAAGCATACAGGTTGTGCGATATCAGTAGCCGTATAACTTTCGTACAGATCCATGAAAATCTGTATGCATCTACAAAAAGTTTAGGCACCGACATCAGCGAACAGGGACCTACAGAGACCGACATCAGTCGACTTATTACCGACGTTGGCAAGTTAACGACTACAGGTCGACTGATGACGGCAGTATAACCGATGTCGACAACTGTGTTTTTTACACAGCAGGTCGAGACGTACCAGATTCAGACTAGTTTGTGGAATATTCAGGCTATTAAGGTTGTACTTTCAATATTCTTTGTATACTTGACAGAGGATCTCTATTGTAAGCTTATGAGCAAATAAATAAGAATTTATACTGTGATTTATTTATCTATTTGAAGATATTTTGCAGAAATTTAGATAAGCAATTCAGAGCTTTTGTTTTGATATTTGAAGGGATATTACATAAAATGGACCTATTTAGAGGGAAAGTGTCTATCACCCTCTTTGGGCAGAGGAGGAGAAAGAATTTATTTCCTGTGTATAAGATATGACATTGAAACTTGACAGGTGATTATTATCTTATGCAATGGATCCTCTAGGTAGAAACCATGTATGTGGGATAAAATTCATGTAATTAGAGTTATAATTTGTTTTAAAATATGTTTGTGAATATCATTCCACACGAGATATAACAATTTTGGGATAGAGAGCATGGAATTGTGCATTAATGCGTAAAAAACTTTGACTTCTGATATGACTTTTTGAATATCTTTAGTAAGATAGACTTGAATTTTATTCCACATGAGAGATAACAAACAAGGGATAGAGAGCATGGAATTTTTCACTAATTAATTTATTTTTTTGACTTGTAACATAACATTTCTAATATGTTTAGCAAGATAGACTCGAATTTTATTCCACATGTGAGAGAGAAAGTATTTAATGAAACCTTATATTAAATAAAAGTAAACATTACTTTGAAGGAAAGGGATTTTAAGATTTTTAGCAATAAATTTCTTAATATTATCTCATATTATGAAAATTAAGCATGGATTGCAAATAATTAATCTTTGTATTAACATATGATAAACTTCATCATTAATATACATGATAGGACTGAGTATGGTCTCCTTATTATTTTCAAGAAATGCAAAAAAAATATGTGTAAATAGGTGAGATACATTTTTGTTATTATGTGAAATTTTTTATTAGATGTAAGGTGATAATTAAAGAAGAAAATAGGAGATAGTGTATCATAGCTAGGGTTTGTAAGATGATTAGTCTAAAAATTACTATGAAATTTTGAAATTTAATGTGAATTTTTGAGTTAGGTATGCAAGTAAAAAATTAGAAATTTATAGTAAAATTGGTGATTTAAAGAGAATGAGAAGATGCAACCAAGGTTTTGAAAAATAAATATTTCTAAAAATTACTATTGAATTTCAAATTTTGAAGTGAATTTATAATTTTAATATGCTAGTAAAAAATCAAAATTTTATTGGAAAATTACTGGGACCTACTATGGGCAACTAGGGTTTGAAATAAAATTATTTTAAAATTACTATGAAAATTTAAAATTTAATGCTAATTTATGATTTAATTGTGAAGGTAAAAAATTATAAAAATATGGGAAAAATTAGTAAGAAATTTACCCTAGGGTTTTATTCATAAATAAAGTAAGTCAGGTTCACCAAATGATTTAACAATTTTGGGAATATTGGTGTATTATTCATAATTTATTTAAAGTGTCTAAGTAGTAAAATCATTAAATAAATATGTAATAATTAAGCTACTAATTATTATAAATTAGATTGTAATTTTGACCTTCCTAAAAATAGTAATAAGAGGGAGAAAATAAGACTTAGCTATAAATGAACACATGCAGTTGAGATAGGGTCTAGATTCACTATGCAAGAATAGGACACTATCATTAATTTAGATTTAACCTTAATTTTATGATTAGATAGGAGTGGCAAAAGTTGATAGGAGTAGCACTAGTGTTGTAGTTCACCTCTACTACTATTGTCCTGAGGATCTGAGCTTTCTAGGTTTTTTTTTCCACATCTATGTGACCCTATCCATAAATTTTCAATAGATGTAAGTATATAGAGCGTATTTTAGAGAATATTTTCTCTTAAAACCATATACTCCATTTTTGTTTGACCAATTTAAAGAAATAGTGGGGTTAGTGTGTGTAAGATTCATTGAACATGTAATCCACACCCCTTGTATGGGCACACTACCTACATACCATTACTCTGAAGAGAGATCAAGAAATATGTAGCTCTCCCACTTGATGTGATTTATGAAATAGTGTGTATGAAGATTTAAAATACTAAACTAGATGTACTTGAGATGGATAGGGACTGGTGTAAGGATTTGAATAATCTTGTAAATATATTCGTTGGCTATATGCAAAGAATAGGGAAGATTATTTTATTAGTCTTGCTTTTATTCTTGTTTGCTTAGTGATATTTCATAACCCTTTATAAATGATCTTTGAATGGGATTTTATAGGAATCTATTAGTCATGGGTTAAATGTGTTCACATTGGGATGATAAGTAGAAGGATGGGGAATAGAATGAAACTAACTATTGGGGCCAAAAATTCACTTGGATATGAGAATCGAAAATGGATAGAAGTGGAACCATCACTATGGTCCAAGTGTGGCACTATTGTCCTATGTTGATGAGACCTGGGGATGGATTAGTCATGGAAAAAGGGGTCTAGATCAGCTAGGATCAAGTTTAGAAGGCTATAGATGACTGGGAATCAATGAAAAGATGCCTATGAAGGTCATGAGAGAAAGCAAGAAGGATCTAATGGTTGGGTATCATTAGCATCACTCAAGTTACCATTTTTTGCATTTTATATGACTATAGTGATCAAAAAGAAAAGAAGAAGTAATTTTTTAATTATATATTAAAGTGTAAATATCATCCAATTGAATACTCAAATTTGATTTAAACTTTAGATACCAACAAATATGGTAGTAACATAGAACAACTCATGAATAAGAATTCATGATAAGTTCTTTTTGTACCCCAATGGTTTGATGTAGGTGCATCACTATAAGTAAGTCAATTCTATCTTTTAAAGAGTATTTATATTTTTAGGAGGTAATTTTAAATATCAAATTCCTTTTAATGTCTTATAGATTATTGTATAGGCTCATTTAAGGTCTTTTTCAAGTTTCCCATCAAAAATCTAATTTGAATTTTCAAATACTTTTCTTGGAAATATATGAATATTCATAATAAATAAATGGTTATAATGAGTTATAAAGAGTAATATATAGGTATATAACACATATATGGTTATTTTGGTCCTTTTTTTATTCATAGTTATCCTATAAAGCAAATTTAACTAAAGGATATGGAAGTAAGATCAATTTACTATCTTGAGTTTGAATTATTGAGGAGAATTTAAAACCAAATTAGGACATTAAAATATTATATTATTATTCAAAAAATTGATATACATCAAACCTGAAAGTAATGAAGAGCCTAAGGTCATTAAAAAGCACAAAAAATACAAGTTTCTCATGACTGAAGAGACTAATGAAAGTTTACCATTGAAGGACTTAGAGGTATTTAATTGCATCAGTGTAGTTTCTTACATAAATAAAGGAATTGGTGACTTGAAAGAATTATATCTGATGTATTTAAAGAGGATAATCATGGATTTAATGGTTTTATTATGTTTTTATATTGATTTCAATGTTGGTATATCCAAATTATTACAAAAACTCTATTTACACACCTATAATCTTACACAATCAATTTAAAGTACATCCTTTTGATTGCATGAGTATAAATACAAGTTTGGAAAGGAAAGAGAATGTTCTTAAGTTACTCCATGATGTGTTATTTCATTAAAATAGGCCCTAATATTTATAAACTATCTTTAAGAAGCTCCTAGGTCCCATGTTTTCTAAGAAAGCCCTAGATTAGGGTTTATAAGACAAAAATCTTGATAACTGAGAATTTAACATAGAAAACTCTATTAAATTTAATAAATAGATGGTATAAGTATTTTAAGATCTAATACAAGTGTTCTTATGTTTAAAATATTTATAAAAAACTATTTATAACTGACTTTTTTTTGGTTTACCTATAGGTGACTACTGAGAAGGATCAAGAAAGAGAAACTTGACTGTGTTTGCTTGTTGTTTGTATCAAAACTTCATATGAAGGTTTTTTATTATAATGTGATAATTTTATAAAACTTGAATATAGAGTGATATAAGACATTTTGTGATTCAACTAAGTCAATATCCTTTAAATAAGCTATAATAGGAATTTATAGACTGAACAAAATAAATTTGGCATTGGGTTCAATCTTTTGAGAAACTAATAAAATGATTAGTTTATCATATTTATAAGTGGTGTTTAACATTCAAAGAAATCATTATATAAAATTTGAGATGAAAATATCTAAATAAGACTTTTCCAAGATTAAATAGGTCTATTCATAGTTGTGTAATAGATTTAGGACTAAGTTCTTTGTCATTTGATGATATAATAGGTGTTTTAAACTTGTGTGAAAATTGTTATAGTCATAATATCATTGAATAGAATCTTCTATATGTCTTATATGATTCCTAAGTTATCTTAAACCAAGATTAAATTTTAAATCTCTATAAAAAATTATTTTATCTAGTAATTTGACTAAGAGAGGATGGTTAGTATTGTGTTAGTTCCAAAATGAAAACAATATAAAATAAACACACTAATAACACAGCATCTCTAGGCCTAGACACTGGGGAGATCTTAGTTAACCATCATGAATGAAACACACAACTAAAATTTAAAATAAAACTCTTATACCTTCCAAGGATGCTCCAAAATGCTTGTTTTGGTGGCTTTCTTAGCTTGTGCTTTAAGAGGTCTTCTTCAATGGAGTGTGGCTACCTTCATCTCTTCTTGGCACCTTTGGCTTATGCCTTGGCTTGGATTGGAATCAATTTTGAATTATAAAACTAGTTTATTGAAGCTTTTGGAACCAATATTGCATTATAAATTTTCACAAATTAAGCTTAGAAATGATGTTGTGAGGCCTCCTATTTATAGATTTTTGGATTTGATCATAATCAATGTCAACCATCCATCTCAAGATTGAGATGTGTGGTTGAGGATTAATTCAATTTTTGGAATTAAGTTTGTAATCATCCTCATCATGGCATTGGAAAAAGGGGAATTTAAGAGGCTTAGAGGGCATCATAGAAGACATTGATGAGGAATGGAGGGCATGAATCTTGATATTTGTGGCATTTATGACCTAGGGATGTCTTCCCAAGAAATGAGGTTACTTGATGATGTAGATATTCAATATTCATTTCCAAAACAAGGTATTGAAAAAGATTCCATTGAATTCTTTATTAGGCCTTGATTTGGATTAATTATCTCTTAAACATGATTAAGCATCTTATGCACAAATTACTCAAATTGATTAGAATGCCTTGTTATTGGTCCTAAATTTGACTGGATTGGAATTGGAAGTGACTATTAAATGTGTTGGATGTGTATTCCCATTTAGAATGTTGGCAACAACAAATAACAAAGGCACAAGTATTGTACAAAATATTTGATAGGAAAGAGTAGCCTAGAGTATGCAGGTGTAAATTTGGCATTTTGACTTGAAATGAACTGATCAAAGTTAGTTGGCCCATAAGTTGCATTGCCCCATTTAGGGATACCTTGAATATGTCAGTTTCACATCATTTAGCATGTTTTAGTGTTTTTAGGCCAAATTATGCATTTTGGGTAGAAATTGGTCAAAATCCTAGTTGGAGGTTATCAACGGCTAGTTTTAGGTGTCTACAAATTGTAGACTTCTTAACAATGTGAATTTAAAATTGAATGGATTAGATCCTTCATTGCATCATACACTCAAGGATTCAACCATGATATGGTTTATGGGTTTACAACCAAATTCCATTCACATGTGATATGAAATGGAAAATGGATTATTTGATAAATATTAGTAATATTGTATATTAAGGGATAGAAAATTATTATTATTTTTCACAAAAAAAAGATGAGAATATGGAAGACTACCTTGATTGTTTCCTCTTTTCACATAAAATATGTGGATAGGAATTGGAGGAAGATTTGAGAAAAATAATCGTCTTAAAAGGATCAGATGACAATGTTAGGTAATATTTGAACCTAATGGGAAAAGGAAACATAAAAACACTTGATCTCAATGGTATCATTGAACTATGAAGGAATTATTCAATAATAAGGACTAGTGTCTGGAAAATAAAAATAAGAAAGGGAAGTAATGATGTAGGATAAATAATGAAGGAATTTTAAAATTTAAAAATAGAAATTTTGGTCCAATTGAACACCACACTATATTTCCTCCAAGTAAAGTCTAATGTCAATACAGAACAATTGGTTATGTATTTTATAAAATGTAGACTAAAACATGCACTCGAAGAATACCCTCTTGATAAGACAAACATGTGTGGTATTTATGATCTGAATGATCATGACACTAAAAATCATTACCTCTTACTTATCCTAAAAAACCAAATGAAATAGGCTACACAAAACACATAAGATCTAAACTATATACAAATATAGGGAAATTAGTTTTCCCATAATTAAAAATAGAATCATTTTGTTCCAAGAGCTCTTTATAACCATCATAGTTGAGAACCTAAAAAATAATGGGGACCACTAATATGGTGTCCACAAGAATGGATGCCATAGATATGGATGTCCCAGGCTCATCGATAATTGTGGATGTCCTAATCCAATCAACAATCTTGGGAAATAAATAATGGGTAACCAAATAAGACATTAACAAAGGATATTTTCATAAAAATAAGTGTTGATGCACCCCCCCTAAAAATTATACTCTATAAAATAAACAAGTAAATCATCCCTAACTACCTATATAACTATTATCAAACCCTAAAAAAAGATAAACAACTCTTATCTATGGGACTAAACAAGAAAGAATTTTAGGGTTTGGCATTATTAACTATAAGAATATCTATTTAAAAATTAGGTAAGACACTAAATAACCCTTAATTACCATAAATGAATTTGGGAAAACATAATAAAAATAGAATATCCCTTAATGTATGCCTTTAAAAATAGACCTCCCTATTGATCCAAATAAATAAAAACATAATGAGGAAAAAGAAAGGCCTCAAAAAAATAACATAGTACCTCTAGCCATTATTTTCATAGAATGACTTTAGGAAGTTGGGAACATAATTTAATCTTATTTAGTCTAAGAATTGATAAAAATGAATATTTAAATACCATTGATTCAATCCATAAGATACATTATATAACTAAAGAAAGTCATAAATTGATTGTGTATAAAAACTCAAGGGAGAAGAAGGTAATACCCTAAAACTATATAGGTAGATGGTAAGCTTGTTGATTTATTAACATGGAAATCAATTTTGACCAAGTATGGAGACCCTATAATTCCAATCATAATTGTGACTATAATAAATAAATAAATATCGAATTCATTAGTGGACCTTGGATTTTTTATTAATGTAATGACAACAAACATTTTAAAAGCATTGTCCCTTACATGGATACAATGTAATTCTATAGTCATTCTAATGGTAGATCAGTCCATTTGAAAAATAGAAGGAACCATAGATGACATATCTATAATAATGGAATCTTGAGAATACCATGTAGATTTCATAATAATCCAAACTAAAATTAAAAAACTAGGATAGCCATTGATATTAAGAAGACCATGGTTTGCCATAATAGCAACCCTTATACATTGTAGTTCGGGAGACATGACCATTTCAAATGTGATAAAATAAAAATGAATTTCCTTAAACCCACCTACTAATACATCTTAACCTCTTTATATCATGTATGGGTGGATGAAATAGAACAAATAATAATACCTTATCCTCAATGGACATAGTAGTGGTTAGAAATCATGTGAATGAGATGGAGGAAGAACTAACAAGAGGTATTGAAGATCCCAATATAGATTTGGAGTCCACCAATCTAGATCTAGAGCCCACCATTTTGGAAGTAAAAATCCTTAGTAAAGTGATAAGCCTATAGTTAACTAAACTTTATATTTTAATATTTTTCAAAACCTACTTTTTCTAGTAATTTTTCATGTGAGATAAAATGGGTTTAAAAATATTCTATTTTTCTATTACATATCAAAAAAATACTAAGGGTGACATGTATCCACCTAATTTTTCTAATATTTATCACCTTACTAAGGATTTTCCTTGTATGACTTGTTAGCATATCAATCTCCCTAAATGCATAATATAAGGGGTCCACTAGGAAATGGGTGGGCTAAACTCATGGTACTTTTAAGGAGATGTGTGTATAATATTATTTCATACCTTCATAGCTATTATTTTAACATTGTCTAATTCTATTTTTAACCCCCTTATCCATATCCTTATGTTGAGTTATTCTAACTAACCTATATTCACATTGTATCAACATGGCTAATGTAATCTATTTATTCATTATTTATCATTGTATTATATCAGCTTGGGCAATAAAATTATAATTTTATCCCTATTTTCCAAACTATATCCTTTTGGTTGATATTATTATGATTTAGACAACATTATATTCAAATATATTAGATTATCTACTACTATTGGCTTAGAGTTTCAAGTAATTTATAGATTTTGAGCCACATATATAGGGGTCATTTTTATCATTCTAAAACACACACAAAACAAATATACTATACTTTCACTCACATTTATATCCTTAAGTAATAAAAGGAGGAGTTAGAGGTTAATGTGTTATTCTTGAAGGTAAAATCTTGATCAAGATATTTGAATCTCATGAAGAGTATTTGAACCAAGAAGGTGCTCAATAAATTTCATAACTAAGATCATATAGGTCTTAATACTTTCCATTTTAGGTTTTTAACCTAAAACATCCATTGAAAAGTATCACTAGATCTAATGGGGATATTGATGCACAAATAAATCAACCTAAAGGTAAGTATCTATATCCTTATTCTCTTTTATTTACTAACATAGTATATATAATTTATTTTTTCATTTGTGTAGTAACATGTATGTTTTCTTGCTTTTTAAGTCCTTATACCAAATAAGTTGGTATAGCTATAATGTGATTCAATTTTACATTACCACTCTAGGAAACATAGACTATACTTATGGTCCACCATTGCACCATTTACATTTTTATTCATTTAGAATTATTAATATATTGGATCTAGGTTACACGTATTTATTATTTATTTTCATGTAGTATCCTTATTATATCCTTGATACCCATTTGTTAATAATACTATGTTCATTGATTTATATTGAGATCTAATTAGAACCATATCCCATTTATTTGGTATATGATTTGGAAAACTATACCTTGACATTGATTGTGGATTAAAATTGTTAGATCTATGATGACCTTGAGTATTGTCATTATACCATCTAAGTACATGTAGGATCTATGTTATGATCTATTTTTTGTATCCTAGTCTCAATGTATAGAGTAAATTTATAATTGGTATCCTAGCTTGCATAATAACATATAACTATAACTTGACACCCTATATAAAAATAAACTTAACTCATAAAGTTATATGAAAAGTGAAAATATAAAATGTAATTTTTGGAATTTAGATGATATTGTTTGGGCTAGTAATAGATTAAATAGTTACCCTTACATATACATTAATATATTAAATATATTTATGTAAAAAATATGCTCAATTAGAGTCCTCGGTCAAAAGTGACACTTTCCAAAAGATACTTCCTAATCAAAGGGTTTTCAAGATTCCATGTTATATCTCCACACAACTAGTAAGATGAGAGGACTCACCACCAAATAATAGAATGGTAAATTGAATCATAAATAAAATTAAAATACATAAGTGTAACACTCACACACCCTAACCCCATGATACTACAAAAATGAAAGTTATCAACATTGAGAGTTAAAATGGGAAATTAAGGCACCTTTTTCTCATTTTAATAATGAATACCTAGCCAAAAAAAGATTATTTTAGATAATATAGACTTATGTCCCTAAATTAGATGGGAGATAATATTTTAAATGAATAGTTTTTGGGTTTTGTACAGTTGTATATGAAGAGTATGGTAATAATTTGGATATATTCCCCATTTATTATATTGGAGAGAATTTTAAATTATAATTTTTTGAATAATATAGGTGTATTATTAATATTTTTTTTTAATTGGACTTTAGATAAGTTAAAATTATCTAAAATACTCACTAAAATACATTTTTTCCACACAACTATTAAGACCTAAGGGCTCTTTAACAATATACAATGCAAGTAAACAAGGTACTTTATTTGATTAGTTTTTTAATAGAGTCTCTTAGGAATTTTTTTAATGATAAATAATATGGTGAATGTTTTATTTGTGTATGATTCTATACTAGGATAAGGGATAAAAATGCTTAACAAAAGGGGATCTAGAGGGAATTGTTGACAATTTTGACCTCATAGGTTAAAATATCACCCCGATCATTTGAAAATTTGCCTGTCATGCCAGGTTGTCTAGCTGCTTTGTAGGTTAGTATTGAAAAGTCCTTAAAATTATCATTTGAATCCTTCATTAATAAGTCTTAAGGTTGATAAGGTGATTTGAGGTTTTGTCCTTCATTTGTCTTATGTTTGTATAGTAATTTTTTGGACTTTTCAAGCCATTTTTAATGATGAAAAGAGTATATATTGTAGTTATGAGTGTAATATCATGTGTCAAGGTGAATTTATGAATAACATATGAATAATTGGGTTGATCACATTCTAGACTAATTTCATGAATCATTTCCATGTAGACCTTTTTATGACCTCCACGGAAGGTTTTATATGGTTTTGATAGTATATGATTAGGATTAAGCTCAATTTAATCTTGATGCACCCTATAATACATTTTAAATATTAAATAACACATTTGATAGCATGTGAATTAGAGTTCCTTAGTAAATTTGGCTTTTTCAGTTCAAAAATAGGCCTTTTTATTGGATTGATATAGGTTTTTAGAGGGTTATTACGTGTAAATAATATCATAGACCTCATTTATTTGATAAAATATTATATAAGTGTTTTATATGAGGTTCTAGGTGAAAAAATGCCAAAAACATACTCTACTCCTATATTAACCTCCTTGGCAAGTAAAAAAGGGTAATTTTCCAATGCTCGGTATGAAAAGACGAGAGAGAGAGTTAGGATATGAAACATTGGTAGGGTTCCTATAAGTATTAAAAATTATGGAATTATTTTTCATGATGATGGAATATTATTTATTAACCATCACTAAGAGTGACAATAGGTCACTATTGCCTATGCATATATGATAGGTCTATTCCTACACATGTTTCTCCAACTTAGAAAATGATGTAGAATAATTATTTTTAGGATTTTTTATAAAATTATTGAATCTCAATTTAATTATTGTTTAATTGGATAATTTATCTCCATGAGGAATTTTTACTTGAAATAAAAGTGTCTTGATAAACAAGTTGTTTCAATGAATCATGTTGCAAGTTTTGTTTTGTCTTCATGGTGGTTGATCTTAGAGGTTTACAATAATTAATAAATAATGAAAGATACATAAGATTAATGGAATTAATTTTTTTTATATGTGTCTCTTTTTCCATAATATCTAAGTGTATTTGTCTTTGGAGAGCTTGTACATTACTTGAATGATCTTCTCCAAGTCTGAATATCATGTTAGGATTGAATGGAAATCAGAATCCCAAACTGACATGAAGGAAACACAATTGAACTATTGGGAGTCTTTAATAATTGAAAAAATGGTGTAAATATATATCTTGAGTAATTTTCATTAATAAATATAAGCACTTATAGGCCTGCAAGCTTACCAACTTACATTCATGAACACAAATCTATGCTAAGAATGGCTTGATAATATAGAGAGGTAGGTGAAGGATCATAAACACTAAAAAACCTTGTCATAATTATATAAAATAATTAAGGCCTAGTTATCAATATAATTTCATTATGATAAATTTAAATAATACAAATTCAATCATGAACCCATGAAGCATAAAAAAGTAGGCAACCAACTAGCTAGTTTTAGGATAAATGAGTTTTGGGGCCTCTAGATGTATAATAAAGTTTTGAAAGTTGGTAAATATTGTGGTAATTATTGTATTTATATGTTAATGGTATTATTTATGTCATATAATTAATGAAAATATCAACTATTTTATCTCATACCTAGGCCACTCTAGTTGTATGGTCTATTCAAGAGACCTAGAGATTCATTTAAGGTCAAGAGTACAAAAAAAAAATTAACATCATGAATGGATTAAAAGGTACATAAAAATTATGTAAATGACCTTAATATACCCTTAAGTGACAAAAAAATTATTTTCCTAGTCTAAGTACCCTTAAGGACTTGCAAAGGAGAAGCAATCTTAAACTCAAGTACCCTAACTAGTGTACCAAATGCATACAAAGGAATGTTGAACACGTTAAAAAAAATTATTAACATGGAGTAGATTTATATAAAGGTGCATGAGATTCACCCAACATTGGTAATGATATATCAAACCCAATACCCATTTTTGACACCTCTCACGCTCAAGAAAAGCTATGATAGTCACTTGAGGAGCAACTTCAGATGCTTATACCATATCTCATACATTGCATTTGACCCAAATGTGTTTAGAGGTGTTATAGGGGTCTTATAAAAATAATATTGTGGAATTAGGAGTTTATTTTGATGTTTTTTATTTAAGAATAATCAATAGGTCCTTATACAAGTTTTAAACCCTTCTAAACCCTAATTGTGACCAGTTTGTAGAGATGGACATGGAAACCACCTCAAATGACACAATTTAGTCATGAAACATACTAGAGATTGTATAAGACTCTTAGAGGATCCTCCACATGTATTTTTTGTGTGCCTTCACTTGTATTAAATGGTATAAAAACTATACTTGTTCATGTATTTGAGCTAAAATAGGGGTTTTAAAGAGTATGAAATGATGCCAATCAATGGGGAAGGTAGATCAAGGACTTTTATAGATTTTAAAGATTAAAAATATAGATAATAACACTCATAAGTTCCTAAACCATTCATATCTTTGGGACAATAAAAAAATATTTAGAAAAGGCAAGCTTGTTAATGGCCATTTCAAGGATCTTGTACCTCCATAGTATTTTAAACCATAAAAATTGACATGTAGAATAGTGACAACATGGGTAAACTGAATAAAATGTTTTTTTGGGAGTTTCACATGTGTGAGGGGTCTCAGGATTAATATTTTCACTTTGTAGGCCTAGGAGGACTAATTTGGCCTAATTTGACTAAAAGAATGTGCTATAAAAGACACACTCAGTTTTATGCCACCAAATTTTGTGTAGAGATGTAAGGAGATAGAGGGTATCTATAAAAATTCTACATTTATCATTATCATCTCCATATTTTTGTAGAAAAGGAGCTTTACTAAAAATAAACTATAAGGAATTAAGAAGAAAGTCATGGTTTTGGTGTAAAACTAGATATTTTTTAGTGTTTGATGGATTAAATTACCTTGTTGTAGGTCTGAGATGCTATTAAAGATCCATATATGGAACAAAGTGTATGCAATTAGAAATGCATCATGTCTATAAATCAATCCTAGCTCAAAGAAGATAAAACATACCCACATTTTCAATTGGGAATATATTTGTTAAGTGAGAGCATGACCAATATGGGGATCCATTAGACCTGATTAGGGGATCACTTATCACAATACACCATGTGAGGTAGGCTTTCAAAGCCTACAATATAACACAATCACACAATAACCCTAAAAGAGTCCTAATGTTTGATATTTCACCTATACTAATATACAAGAAAGTAAATCTAATCTAGTGCAAATAAAAGCTTGTGGCATAAAGTGGGGGTTAGAAACACCAAAAAACACTAAACTAAACATACATAGAAGACATATACTCATGTCAATGTATATAAAATCCTAATGCATGGAAGATATAAACACAAATGCATTATCTATCTACTCTTATAAAGGAGAAATAAAGTTAGTAATAATTACCTTGAATATGAACTCATCAATCCTCAATCTCTCCCTTGGCCAAGGTACTTCATAAGAGATTTTTTTTGTATGTAAGGATAACAAAGTCAAATTATATCTAGGTTACACAACATATCTATTCATCCAAAAAAAATTCCACAAGACAAGATCCATATCTCTAAAAAAAGTATGGAATCCTAAGCTTTATTCCTCAATTAGAATGGTCAATAAGAAAATATTCATTCACATTTATTCTTCTTCACTTTTCTTCTCTATAAATGGTTGGAAATGAAATTATATATATATAGGTGGATCTTACCCTAAATACTCTAAAAATTTCAACTATATAGGGTCAACCATGGTCGATGCTATATGTTTTTAGGGATAATTCACTAGGTCTAAGCTAGGTCAGCCAAAAGGCTAACAAACCCAAAAAGTGAAAAATAACCTAAAATATATAGGGTCAGCCATGGTCAACATAGTACAACTGATAGTCCAAAAGAGAATTAAGGAAATAAAAGGAGGATAGAAAGAGGATAATGATTGGAATAGTTAAGGATAAGAATAATAAGCTTAAGGTTAATGTTTTTAGGTGATGAGTGTGTAGATGGCAAGTGGAAAAAGGGAAAACAATCTTACAAAGCACTAATGGTCTACCCACCCCTTTTCTAGTGCACCCTTTAAGGCATGCAGTTAGAGAGATTGAGAATCATTAGGTATTAAAAGATACAAAATTGTTAGTAATAAATAAAAGTTTGAAAATATTATGTGTATACATTTTCCCTACTTGAATTTCATCATGTGTCATATAAGTGCAACATAGGATGGTGATTCAAGAAATAGAACATGATAAAACACAACATTGATTCTAAGTAAAGTGTAGGAAGTAGAAAATTAAAGAAAAGAAAGGATAGAATTGAAAAACACATACCTTTACTTACCATAATGTTTTAGATAAAGAATTAGACTGTCAGATAAAGGTGAATGTGTCTAATGTGAAGAATACTATGTAAGACTATAGAAGTTAGTGCAAAAAAAAAGCCAAAAGTCAAGATTTTTGAAAAATAGGCATTTGATAGTGGAAAAAATTCTCTACGTCATCATGAATCCAATGCATTTTACTTTTTCTAAAATAGATGAGTACAGATAAAGATATGGTAAAATAAGGAATCTATAAGAAAATAATTGAAGAATTCGAATTGTTGAAAAGCGTTTTTAAATATAGGAAAAGAAAAGTCATTTTGTTATTTTGACTTGTGAAATATTAAAAATATATCCTTGGAGATCAAATGAGCTAGGATTGCATATATATGATAGGTTAGATAAGGAGAGGCTCTAAGAGTGGCAACAAGTGCACTACAGGTATGTAAATATGAATCTCAAACTAGTTTTTGAAATTTGTAATGAATTAAGTGAATTTTAAGCATTTTTTATGTTAGAAAGAGAAAAATTAGAATCTAGGGGTAAAAAATAGCAAGATAAGAAATGGGTTTAGAGGAATTAAGAATAAAGTATAAAATATAATTTTTTACTAAAATGCAAGGGATCAATGGACAAAATGAACTAGGTCAACCAAATCAACCCAATAGACTAAAATTGGGTTGAATCCAAAATACTGACCTATTAGGTATGGGTCAACCGTTTACATTATATAGGATACCAAGCTAATGTAGTTTACCAACTAGTTCGAAAGGTCTAGAATGACAATGCAACATTAGGAAGGGGAAAATAAGATAGTTGACTAAGATTTTGGAGTCAACCAAGGCAAAAATAAGGAAATTTTGGTCAAACTAGTTTGACCAAAGAACCAAAATAAGCACCAAAAAGCATGTAGAAGGTTGGAATGGTCCAAAATTACCAAAGGAGGGAATTAAGGACCGAGTAGGCTAGAAATAGGAAAAAATGAAAATAATGAATAAGTTATTAAAAGCAATTAGGTTTGTTTTTGTTTTAAAAATGTAAAAAGAATCTATTTTGACTATACATGACATGAAAGAATTGATACATCTTTTTTTATTTCTTGGTCTAATATTAGTGGATATGGCCTAATTACTATCATTATTAGAGTGATTTTTAGATAGAGATATAGCTATACTAGTATCCATAGGTATAGGAGGCATATTTGACATGTGTAGGATCTCCATGAGTTTAGATCTATTAGTCATGTTCCTTAGTTTTTGGGAATGAATTAATAACACCTTCATATGGGAGGTAGAGGGGGATGTGATAAAGGTGGCCATCACACTAGAAGATGTCCATGCCATCCTTGGGCTACCCATAATAAGAATGGTGATGACTGTAGGGATACCAAATAGGATAGAGGAGAGGAGAGCCTTATCTATGTGGGTTACAAGCTCAAATATTTTTTGGAGGATAGAGGCTTAGTATGGATGATGTATATACATCATAGATTTTGGATATCCAAAAAACTATGATAGGAATTATGACATAGTGGGTATTATGTCATAAGCCAGATGGAAAGGTAACCCCATGTGCTAGCACTATAGTTAGTGAGATGCACAGACATAGTATGGTAGCCATATGAGCATATAGTGATTACATGGGTGATTTGGCACATAATTTCACCAATAATAGTGAGGATAGAGGTGTTCACACACTATACATGGTGGTTAGAACTACATCTAATGGCATAGGTGCCAGGATAGAATGGGCCTAGCTCATCCAACAACACTAATACTAATTCTCATGCAGTGGGCTCAACATGTGAGAGAGCCATAAGGGAGGAGAGGACAAAGACCATAAATAGTGAGACTAAAACTCAATCCACATCATGAGAAACCATGGACCAGTTGAGCATAATAGGGGATAGAGTAAGAGGATAGGGAGGTAGAGGTAGAGATACCATATGTACCACTACTACTTCCATAGTAGGAGGAGATATGACCATCAAGGACATGATAAAAATGGATGAAATAGGAAATATTAGAGATCAATATCATACCTAATGAGCTAGTAGAGGATCTAGAGGAGGGATAGATGATAGAGAGACCATTCAGGCATAGGTTAAGATAGATGTTAGCTATGATAGAGGGATTTGAGTTGAAGAGGTGGCCTATAGAGGAAGTACTACGAGGCTACAAAAATGGGGAGACTTTGATAGGTGGTTATGTAGATGGTGATATAATAGTAGTAAAGACATAGATAGGTAATAAAATATGGTTAAACTATTGCTTTAAGTTTTTATTTAGAAGTAGAGATAGATAGATATTTTGAGATATAACAATGATATAATATTCATCTAGTGTGATTTTTATAGGTGTAGGTAAGGTTAAAGAGGAGAGATGGGGTCCCCTAGTGAGTGGATCACTCTATGACATCCTAGATAAAACTCTACATCCATATGATCTTATGCATTGGAGGACCCTAGCATACCATCCACCCCAACTTAGGTGAGATAGTGTATACTAGCTAGGTAGGTAGTAAGATAGATAGGGTCATAGAGAGAGGATAAAACCACAAACATAGATGGATGTAGGTGAGATGTAGGTATGGTATGCCTTAATTGAGGAGATAATTGTGCATCTAACCAAAGTGATGTAGATGAATGAGATCAAAACCTAGTTGATGTAGTCACAAGTGCAGGTAGCACACCTATAGGTTTAGATAGAGGGATTGAGATCTTAGATGACCTCCTTATAGCATACTATTTAAAAGATTCAAACTGAGACCTCAATAGAAAACATGGCTAGGCCATGAGATAGATAGAATGGGACCCAACCCTAGAGCTAAAGCTTTGTATGTGGTTGTATATGTGGTATCAAACTCATGAGATGTATTTATTGATCACTTTGGAAAATTATTGTTGGTTGTATATGTTTTAATTATGGTTTATTATGTTTTTTCATTATGGTTTAGGTTTTGGATGCTTTGGGTATATATCTTTCTAGCACATGTATGTTAGCTTTGTTGTATTTGTTATAAGAAATATATGATATGTGGTTTTTTTTCTAGCATTATGAAAAACACATGCATGGTTAAAAATAAATAGGCAAAAAAAGACTTGGCAAAATATAATCAAATCAAGAAAATTTACTACACACTATTTCAAGCTAGGACATGTGTAATAATAAGAAATTACTAAGTATAAAGAACCAATAAATGGAAAAACAAGATGGTAAAAATAGATTTATTTTTAAGCCAAAGTGAAAGATTTTTGAACCAAATTCAAAAAATTAGAATCATACTAATTCATATTGGGAAGTGTGAAAAAAAATGTAATAAAATGGAAGGTATTTAAAAGGGCACAAATGGTATATAAACAAATGAATTAAGTCAATCTATTATACTAAATCATGCTTGGAAGTATAAGAGAAAGGCAAAACTGGCAAAAGATCAGTCTTAAATTGATCACAATAATACAAGTTGGGAAGTATGGAAAATTCAACCACAATAAATCAAGTTAGGAAGAATTTTATTTATGTTTAGCTTCATAATAAATCAAGTCTTATCTCATATTTGACACATGTAATTTTGGATTGTCACTTGGGTGTTGGAAAATTTTGTGAGGAATGTTAGATCCTATCTTCAATATTGCACTAAAACTCATAAAGAGAATGCTACTAGGGTGGAATAAATAGGTAAAAGTAGGTGAAAAAGGATGTTGTTAATAGGAAGGAAAAATATGGTAATTTGTAAGGATGGTCAGGTCCTATCCATGGTCTTATAATGTAACTCACAAATGAAATCCTAAGGGGAGTGATCAGTAGACAAAACAATATTTTTCAAGAGGAAAAATGAGGGATATAGGGAATGAAAAAGGGAATTTAAAAAGAAAGACTTAGGAATCTTATAAGAATATGGCAAGAGATAGGAGGCATATTAAGGACATGATAAGACACTAAGTGACTAGTGGTCATTTATGTATAAAGGAAACATGTTTGCTATAGACACAAAGCTTTGTATTAAAATAGGCATGCTAATAAAATCAAATCATAAAGGCAAATTGGTACAAGAAAAATAAAATGTACTTCCCTTCCCATGACATGTTCCCCACTCTTTAAGACCCCTTACAAATCCATTAGTGTACTATGGAGATTGGGTACTTGCATTAGAAAGTAAGTAGCACTAAAACATTTTTTTATTCTCCTCTTCTAATCTATTGGCCTAACACACCCCAAAGTACCTTAGCTCTACCATGAGGCCAACTATGGAGTTTGATCTTTGACTAAAAGAAGGAGATGTGATTTGAATCACATCTTTTAGTTTGATTTGAATTTTAAAAATATGTTTTACCTTTTGTTTAAATGATTTGGCTCTTAA
This sequence comes from Torreya grandis, assembly GCA_037957365.1. Taxonomy (NCBI): domain Eukaryota; kingdom Viridiplantae; phylum Streptophyta; class Pinopsida; order Cupressales; family Taxaceae; genus Torreya; species Torreya grandis. The sequence goes on along the minus strand of JARHVA010004082.1, from coordinate 817,448 downwards.
ATTTTTATGGTTTTTTAAGATTCCTCCTCCATAAGGACTTGGAATGACCAATAATAGGAGATGTAGTGATACACACAAACTAGTTATAGGTTAAGGCTAAAGGAATCTAAGTAAGCAAAGACAAAAACTGATTAGGACACTTATGCTTAATAATAATCTAGCATGTGATCTCAAGTATCAACCATGTAAATTCTTAGTATAAAAAAAATGATGAAGGGAAAAAGAAGATCCAAAAAGAGGATCAGTGTAAGGAGATAGTAATGAGCAGGATTGTTTCTAATTGATCACATAGTAAAAGGGGGATAATGACTAGAGGGAATAGGGATTGTATAACCAAGTCACAATGGTAATTAACAATGAAAAATAGAGATAAGAAATCAAACAATCATGAAGACACAAGAAGAGAGTTTTGATAAAATTTCAAGTAAAAGAGAGAAAACAATGATAAAGAAAGACTCATCTGTAAAATATAAATGATAATATAAGCATGATATAATACAATAAGTAAGAAGTCACCATACAAGATAAATAAAAATTTGACACAATGTCAAATGATATAAAAAATAGATAAAGATAATATTGGAGCATACATCCAACCCAAATGAAAATGTGAAATCACCATGCTTGTGCTCATAAATACTAGTAAATCTATCCACACACATTATCCAAGACATTGAATAAATCTTCATGAAGTAGGAGATGAACTGCTACTAATGTCTCATCAATCTTTGATAAATACTGGGAAAATAGTTATTTGCTAATCTCATTCACATAAAAAGTAGGAATGCTTGATGGATCATGTTGAGGAGGGAAACTAGGTAAGGGATGGTTAGTAGAATGTGTGGGAGCAAACTCTATGAGAAATGTAGAAATCACTAGTGGAGAAGGATCCATGAGTGATGGAAGTTCCACGAGTGAAGGAATCATGGGTGAAGGCTTAAAATATGGTGAAGGGACCATAAGAGTCAATGGAAACATAGGAGGTGGATCCATGGGAGAAGAAAGAAGATATTTATTATGGGAATAACCTATGGGAGGAGTGGTATAAGGTCTAAGAATGGTTATAAGGTGATCCTTAAGATGTTATTGAAAGATAAAATAGTTATTGGTATGATGGGGGCTGAATAGATGCCATAAATAATATACCTCACCATACTCGGGTAGATATTTAAAAATTACCTTCAGGGTAGGTATGGGTTTGTTTGATGATGGGGAAGAAGGATGTTAGGTATCAATATATTATTACAACTTATGATAATGGGTGGAATAATAATTATCTATCCCATGGAAATAATATATATGCTTGTGAGTGGTTTTACTATAAGCATTCACATAAGGAGGTGAATAAGAGTAGAAGAGGCTAGAGAACACTCATCATTCCATTTGGTGGGTAGAGGATCAATCTTAGGCAAAGGAATTAAACCATCACCAAGTTATGGTGATTATGAGGAATGAATATAACTAGGATCAACAGAAGGAGCAATGGAATCATAAATAAGGGTAGGCTCAATAATAATAAGAGTGGATACAAGATCAAAAATAGTAGGAGTGGGAAGGGACTGAACTATAGTGGGATCTATTAAGGGAGGTGTGGGATCTATAAAATGTCTAAGGATATTTCTACTAACCTCAAGGGTAAATCAACTATAAGGGTTAGGGTACCTAGTAAAATGATAAGGCCTAGTCATAACATGATCCATGAGCATAGTCCTACATGGATCCTTAGAAACTTGAGGTGTCAGTGTCATCTCTATTCTAAAATAAAGATGAAAAATATAAAAATTAGGAACTATAAGTGAAGGAAAATGATGAGATTCATGAAAATAATCATGTAAAGAAGAATGACAATGAATAATCTTGACATCACAGGCCTGTACAAGACCCTTTAACAATAGATCATTTAAGGAATAACCATCATCATAATCCAAGGTGTGAGTGTCAATGGCACAAGTAGGGATGACCATATCATCTAAATAAGTATGGTGAATATAATTCTTACTCTTGGTCAAGACTATGGGAATGTCATCACAAGGAGGCTTGTCAGAGTGAGGTTGTAAGGAAGCAAGAAGCCACATGATGAGATGAGGTGAGAGATTGTATGTTTTGATCTTTAAGTTAATCTCATTGGTTTCATCATCATCAAAGTGCAAGAGGTTGGGAGGAATGTTACCAATGAGCTTAGGATGCCCACTATAACCTCAATTTGAATTAATGGTAAAGTTAAGGAATTAAGACTCATGAAATAGAATGCATGTCAAAGGCTCAAGAGTAGGAATCTTGAAGACACCATGATCTTGGAATTGTTCTAAATTACAAGGGTTAGTATCACTTTGAATCCTATAAATGGATCCATTATAAGGGAATTTAGTGCATTAGTAGGTAGAAGAAGAAATAACTCTCATGAAGTGAGTCCACAATGTACCAAGTAAGATGTTATAAGAAAGGGGGAAGTTAAAGATCATCACCTTCACATATATGGTGATAGGTAGGATAGTAATGGGAAGCCATATGAAACCATTCTAAATAATGAAGAGTCTTAATAAAATCAAGAGAAGTGACACATGTGATGGAAACCTCATTAATCAATGCACATAACTTGGATATTACTTATTTAGATGCTAATGAATAAGGGAGGATCATACACATAAAGCAAAATCTAGTTAGGAATCATAGAAGATATGGGAAATTTTAAAGAAAGAGAAATGTCTAAATTTTCATCCATGTTGATATACATCTCTTTACATTATTTTAATATACTATCTTCAGAACTAGATAAATCTACCTGCCATCCTACTATAGGAAAATGAGGGACATTCATATTGAATAGTAGTTTCATAAGATGGATTTATGATGGGAAAAATTCATCATAGGGATGGGAGATTAATGAGCTCTTCAATGGGATCCCACTCATCATAACCAATAATAAGGTTTATAGATATAGGTGCATAATGATTAAGAAGGTCCTTAGAAGGAGGAATCAAAATGAATTTCATTTTTTTTTGATAATAATGAGAAGGTTTAGAAAAAGGTTTCAAATCATGTTGAGATGATGAAGTAGTTGGTTAAAGTTAATTTGGATAAATAGAAGAATAAATGTTAGTATAAATTTGATTAGCATTAGTATTTAGAATAGTGGTAAAAATAGAATGGGAATTGTTATCCAAGGGAGAATCATAAATTAGATCATCAAAAATAATAAGTTCATCATGACCCAACTCATTTAAATGATTTGGAAAAGAATCATGGATAACACAATATGTTCTAGATAAAGGAGAGTAGATATGTTGGGAATCGATGAAATCAACCACCTTCTAGATATTAGTCATGCTAACCACATTATATTTAGAAGTTGGTTCAACAAGACTTTCTACATTTTTGGTGGAAGGTGTGGGATTGTTTTGGGTGTCTTAAATCAATTGATGATTATGGAGAGGGTCTTTATATGTATTAAAATGAGCATTTGCTTCATTTAATGTTTGAGTTTTATCATGTGTTTATAGTCCTTAAAATCAATTTCATAATCTTGTTGAAATTCTATAATGATAGAATCATGATCAAAATTAGGATCAAGAATAAAGTTTATAGCTAAATTATGAAGTTATCTACGGGGCTTGTAGACACCTAAATCTGGCCACTAATGACTTCCAACCAGGCTTTTGACTAATTTCCACCTAAAATGCACCATTTGGCCTAAAAACACTAAAACATGCTAAATGAGTTGAAATTGATGTATTCAAGTGACAATTTTGGCTAGGGTATCCCTAAATGGGGCAATACAATTTATGGGCCAACTAACTTTGATTAGATCATTTTGAGTTAAAATGCTAATTTTGCACTTGGGTGCTCTGTATTTCTCTTACCTATCAAATATTATACACAAGACATGTGCCTTTGTTATTTTTTGGTAACATCCAAAATTGGAATATGACTCCAATACATTTGATGTTGCCTTCCAATTATAATCCAATCAAATTTTGGACCAATAACAAGGCATTCTGATCAATTTGAGTAATTTGTGCATAAAGTGCTTAAACATGATTAAGAGATAATTAAACCAAATTATATCCTAATCAATAAATCCATGGGAACTTGTTGAAAACTTGTTTCTAGAAATGAATAATGAATATCTACATCATCAGGTGACCTCATTTCTTGGGAAGACATCCCTAGGCCATAAATGCCACAAATATCAGGATTCATGCCCTCCATGTATCATCAATGTCTTCCATGATGCCCTCCATGCCTCTTAATTTCCTATTATTCCAATTACATTATTATAATAATTATAAACTTAATTCAAAAAATTTAATTAATCCTCAACCACACATCTCAATCTCAAGATGGATGGTTCAGGTTAATTCTAGACATTCTCAAAGATCTATAAATAGAGAGGCCATAAACATCATTTATAAGATATTTTGGTGAAAATTTATAATTTAAAAATATATTCAATAAGCCATTACAATTAGTGTTACCATGCTATATTGATTCCAAGCCAAGCCAATCCACAAGCCAAAGGTGCCAAGGAGAGATGGAGGTAGCCAAGCTTCCATTTCCAAGGACTTCATGAGTATAAGCCAAGAAAACCACCATGACAAAGGCATTTAGATCATCAAAAGAAGGTGAAGGAATTATATTATTTTATTCCTTAATTTTTAGTTGTGTTTATCATTTGTTTTTTTAAAACTAAGCTCTCCCTAGTGTCTAAGCCTAGAGATGTTATGCTAGTCAGTGTGTTTCTTTCATTTTTTTTTCATTTTGGAACTAACATGATACTAACCATCCTATCTTGAGTCAAATTCCTAGATCACAGGTCTCATGAGAATTACCATAACTAACATGAAACCAACAAAACTTGTTACGATCATACAAAGATTTCATAGGATAAGTAGGGTCAAACGCTTATGGAAGTGGCCTAGGTAGATGCTTAAGAAATTCAGTTGAGGATAGAGGTTTTTAAATGTTGATATTATTTAGTCAAGATAAATGAGGATTAGTATATTTTTGATAAGGGAGAGTTAGTTTTGAAGATTGGTTAGGAGTGACAACTTGAACATTGTGAATGGTGTCATAAGAATTTGTAACACCATCATTACTAACATTGTGATTTTTTTCTTTAGTAAGAGATAAGGACTTGGCTGGCTCAAATTGATGTATTAGGAAATATTGATGTTTAGCTTGGTCAATAGCCTCCTAGAAGGTATGTGGAGAGAGAGAGAGAGAGAGAGAGAGAGAGAGAGAGAGAGAGAGAGAGAGAGAGAGAGAGAGAGAGAGAGAGAGAGAGAGAGAGAGAGAGAGAGAGAGAGAGAGAGAGAGAGAGAGAGAGAGCAAACTCAATATTGTAATTTAGGAAAAAGGGAATTGGTAAAGAGATGGAAAATATTGTCATTGTCCATGTTATGTTCACATTTGTTTAACAAAGTTTTCCACCTTATAACAAAGGCTTGAGTGCTTTTGTTTTTATTTTTTCTGTAATTTATAAAATGGGCCAAAGGTTTTTTTAGAAGATCACTAGTTTAGAATTATTGAACTAAATCATTCACTAAATCCTCTAAACTAGTAATGGAATGAGTTCTATGTTAATTATACCAATCAAAGGCATCAATTGCGAGATTTTTGGCTAAAATTTTGGTATCAAAAAAGGTGTTTAAATTGACCCATCCTTATGAGTATTTATAAGTTTCTTAAGATGAAGGGTAGGATTAGTCAATCTATTATTATAAAGTGTAGGTGTTATACCTCCCATGTTAATGTTATCAATTTGAGTAGCAAGAGATTAATTTTGAATATGCTTAATGTTTTTATTGATTAAAGGAGGTTTAGGAATGAGATTTCCTTGAGAATATTGAATATGAGGTGGGGGAACATTTTGGTTATGTGTGCCCCAAGCCATTGGTGGCTAATTAGATTGAAGATAAAGAGGGTGATTTTACATTCTCATCATTTGATTTTTGTTATGAGATTGAAATGTATTCATTTGATTGAGATTTTGCAATAAAATTTGATGTGTTTGATTAGCATTAGTAAAATCATTAGGATTGGCATTAGTGTTAGTATTAGTGTCTTGGGTACCACTATTAGTATTGATAGAAGCTTGAGAAGAATTATGAGAATGAGATGAAATAGCGGAAAAATTTAATTGTGAAGAAAAAGAAGGATTAGTAAAGGGTTGAGATGAAGAAGAACTAGAATAATGATTATTTTGGGTATCAAACAAAGAACTAGTAGATGTATTAAGGATAGTAGATCTCAAGAGAGGCCCACTAGATCTAGAACCTACCATATTAGTTGACATACTAGGCATAGAGGTGGAGGAAGTTAGAGAAGAATAAGTGATCGTATGATAAGGGATAAAAATCGAAGGAATCAGATGAGAATAAAAGAAATTTTTATGCCCAAATCTAGCTGAGAATGTAATAGTAGCAAAATGATGTTAGTCAACTTAATCACTAATCATAAGATTGTAAATGGTAGCATGATCCTTTCCTCAATTTTAAGTAAATTTAGAGATAAAAAAGAGCATTTAGAGAGTATACTCTAATTCAATTTGATCTTCTAATGATAAAATTGGATTATGTTGTGAAGAGGTATTATTAGTGGTCCCATATTTAATTATATGAGTGGCAATATAAGCATTACTAGCATCCAAGAGAAGAACCCTACTCTATGTATGGGAGACCCTATGAGGATTGGTAAGATTCATTATGTTTTTTGAATGAAGATAGTGTCACTATCAAAAATAAAGTTTATGATGAAGGGAAAGGAAGAGAGATGAGAAATAAAAGAACCAAAAAGTGATTGAAATAGTACAGGGTTAACTGGGTCGACATAACACAAAAATAAGGACTATAAAACTATACAAGGTCAACTAGGTTGATCCAGTATAATGTATAAAGACTAGTGAAAGAGGAAAAAGGGGTTTTAAATATTATAGGGTTGATTGGGTCAATCTTTTATAGTGCATAAAGGCTAGACAATTGTATATGGTTGACTGGGTTAACCTAGTACAACATATAAGAAATAAAAGAAAGTTTATATCAAATTATGAAATGAAACAAGACAATTTTTTAAGCTAATTTAGGAAAGTAAGAATTGAAGGGAAACAAAAAATCAATTTGATCAACACTAGCCAATCAAATTGAAGGACATAATATAAAACCTTGCACTAACATTGGCTAATATAATCTTTTACATATATAATTGAGTAAAGATCAAATAATCAACTTGAAAATTAAAGAATTAACTAATTGGTCAACCTAAGATGTTTTATTAGATTATTAAGAAATGATTTTAAATGTGATGAAAAGTTGGCTATAAAGAAAGGAATTGGATAGCAATTTAGGGATGGTTTTAAGTAGTTTCAGCTAAAAGGGATTGTAGTGGCAATGATACAAGCTTGGTATTGAGACCTACTCCCTCACTTCACACATTGGAGTGATAAGGGTTTTAGGTACTTATCTAGAATATACCATTAACCACACTTTATACTTGACCAAATTATCAAGTTGGCTTTACCCTTGGTCATAAAATCCAAGTAGGTTGGCCTTGGGTAGACAAATGTTAAGGTGATTGTTTAGATTTTATGATTTGGTTGTGTGTGCATAAAATAGAAATAGTGAAACTAAATGGTTAATTTAAAAACCCCTAATTAGACTATGTGAACTATTCTAAGCATGGAAGTGATAAGGAAATAAAGGTGTGAACTAATTACTTCCAACTTGAAACAATGTATAGTGTTGACACTATATGGAAATAATATATAATAGGGCCGATAAGGTTGAACCTATATTATGGAAGCAAAGTTTTAAAATGAATAAGGTCAGCCATGGTTGACCTAGTTATTTTAGATAGCATATATAACATAGAACTGGGTCAACAAGGTCGATCTAGTTGACTATGTAGGGGCAGTTTTAAAGACTACAAACTATGAAAGGAAAGAAAAAAAGAAAGAGATAGAGAGATAGAAAGGAACCTTGGTGGATCAAATATTTTGAGAATGAGGATTTTTAGTTAAGACCCTGGGAATATTCTTGTAAAACATGCAAACTGGGTTGATTGGGTCGATCAAGCTTTGTAGAATCTTGTTTTTTAGTGCCTAAAATGTATAAGTTTGACCAGGGTCAACCTAGCAGTTGAATCTAGATGCCTCAAATTGTACAGGGTTAATTGGGTTGACCTAAAAGTTTAAATTGGAAGTCCAAAAACCTATAATGGGTCATCTAATTCAATCTAATTGTCTATTCTTAAAAACTTACACATATAGATTAGAACTGGGTTAACAAATATGATCCAGTATGATAGATATATGATAAAAATAATATTAAAAAGAATGAAATAAATCTTTAAAGGGTTAGTTTCATGTTGGATTCACTAGAATGTATGTAATAAAAAATGCATCATGTCTATAATTAAATCTTGACTTAGAGAAGATAGACAATACCTACATTTCTGATTGGGAATACATTTATTAAGCAGGAGCATGACTAATATGAGTATTCACTAGACCTAATTAGGGGATCAATTGTCATAATACACCATGTGAGTTAGGGTTATAAAGCTTACAGTCTAACACAATCATGAAACAACCCTAAAAGAGTCCTAAGTTTTGATATTTCACCTATTCTAATAAACAAGAAAGTAAATCTAATATAGTGCACACCAAAGCTTGTGGCACAAAGTGGGGGTTAGAAATAAAATAGCCAACTGAAGTAAACATGCATAGAGAATATATACTCATGTCAATGTATAAAAAATGCTAATGTATGGAAGAGAGAAGCAAAACTACATTATCTATCTACTCTTATAAAGGAAAAATAAAGTTAGAAATACTTACCTTGAAGATGAACCCACTGGGCCTTAATCTCTCCCTTGGCCAAGGTTCTTCATAAGAGATTGTTTTGGTATGTAAGGCTAATAAATAAAAATTAGCTCTAGGATACACAACCTATCTATGCATCCAAAAGAATTCTCCACAAGACAAGATATGTATCTCAAAATAAAGTATGGAACACTAAGCTTTATTCCTCAAGTAGAATGGTCAATAAGTAGATGTTTGTTTGCACTTATTCTTCTTCACTTCTCTTCTCTATATTTTTTGGAAATGAACTTTTATATATAGGTAAATATTTCTCTAAATCTTCCCAAATTTTTTGGCTATACAGGGTCAACCATGGTTAGCCTTGTATGTTTTTGAGGAAATTCACTAGGTCTGAGCTAGGTCATTTGAAAGGCTAACAAACCCAAAAAATGAAAAATAACCTAAATTGTATAGGTTCAACCATGGTTGACCTAGTAAAATAAAAATTGAAAAGGAAATTAAGGAAAGAAAAGGAGGATAGAATGAGGAAAATGACTTGAATAATTAATATTGAGAAGAATAAGCTTAGGATTAATGTTTTTAAGAGATGAGTGTGTAGATGGTAAGTGGAAAAAAGGGACAATAGTCTTATGAAGCACTAATGGTCAGCTCACCCCTTTTATGGTGCACCCTTTAAGGCATGCACTTAGAGATATTGAGACTCAATAGGTTCCTACAAGATAGAAAGTGTGAGTAATAAATAAAATTTTGAAAATATTATGTGTATACAGAAAGTTGTAGACTTGGAGAAAACATCACCTTTTCCCTTCTATGCCTTGTTGAAGAATGAGAAATTTGTGGGGATAAAATACTAAATTAATGCATACTATCTCCTAATATGCCTTATAAATCTGATCCATGAAATGGTACACCACATTTGGACTTGGAATAAGTCATGAAAGGGGTTTTAAAAAGGTTTACAAGTTTGAAAAGGTCTCCAAACTTTGCAAGAATTCTTCATCCTTCCTATGACATCTTTGGGGAATAAGTCAAACTTAGCTTGGAGAGTCTAATAGGATCCCTATAGAGATGGAGATACATCATGCATGCATTTATGAGTTCAAGAGGACTTGTTATATGCATTAAAGACCTATGTTCAAGGGAGATGACTTCTTCACCAAGAATATAGAGATTTAGAGCAAGGATTTAGGCATTATGATTAGTCAAACACCATAAATTAGGGATAGGGACTTTTTAAATCTCTTAAAATTAATCACCCATGAATTAATATTCCATATTACCCAAGGAGAGAAGATATAATCAAGGAAATGCTACATAAATTCTTGAAGGACCCAGTGGATTGGCATCTCCTAGTATTGAGGCTTCTTATCTCCCTTCCCTCTCTCTTCTCCTATATTTTAATTTTTTTTTAGTGAATCATATCGATCTTTAATTTTGGTTGTTCCTAAAGTATTCCAAAAATTTTACTCACCTTTTCATAGAAATAAGAGTCTTTTGTTCTTCCATTTTTTGGTTTTTTGAGTGAAGTGTATGTGTTTTTCATTGATATAACCTAGTGAATGATTTGTTTTTATATGTTATTATCTATTTATTGTACCTTAATAGGATATATTTTATGTTATATATGTCATATTAAGTTTCCATATAAGATTTAGTTCAATAATTGGATGCAACTTTAGTTCTTTTATATTCTTTCCTTGCAAAAACTGAGTTTGTCAAGTCCTTCCGAAACACTTTTATAGAAGTCATTATTGAGTGTAGATAATGTGTTAAAGTTTATTCCTTTCATTATAGTTTTCATTTAAATCATAATTTGTCATAAAACATTGGTCCATCACCTTCATTTCTAGTTTTTCTTTCAATTGCATTATAAACAGTGTTTTGTTCACCCATTCCATTGCCAGAATCAGTAGATAATAGGTGTAAGAGTAATTTTTAGTGAAATAACCAAGTAAAATAGCCCTATTTAGATATTATTTACATTCAAAAGTCACCCAAACTTAAGATAAATTCCATGTTCTAATAGGAGTGATCAATAACACACTTTCTCTCAAAGGCACACTCCTAATTGACAACATTTTTTGACATGCCAAGTGTGATGCATTCTCCTTGGAATAGCTAAAGTTTAGAGATAATTAAAAGTAATTTAATTAGTAGAGGATAATAATTATCATAAAAAAATCAATATTTCATCAGATGTAGAGTTCTTAGTAGCATTTATATAACACTTTCATGCCAAAGGTTACCACAAGATCATCCAGTAGAGGTATTCCTTTAGAGTTTATTGGGTTTCCTTCTACTTCTTACAAAATGGAAAGGTTTTAGAATATAAACCCCTATATTATATATATATATATATCTTGGTCATCTTATTATCATAAATAGTGAAATTATCACTACCTAGATGGATATCAAAAACCATGTGTTTATCTCATTCAACGAGGGTAGTCCACTAAATTTAGCCTATTTTGATGTAATAACTATATCAACTCTTAAGATTATCCCATGATTTTTAGGAGAAGATAAAACAATTCCTATTTATCACATGAAGGATGTTGACAACCTCTATTCAATCCATAATGTCATTCAATATAGCATGGCTATTAGATCGCATACTACTTAATTTAAATAAAAAGCATTATAGTGGTATATAAAAATCCCACTAAACTCCATTAATTTATATGATGACTTAGGTTCAGCCTTAGTCAGATAGTTTAAGGAAAAAAATGATCACCTATCTTTAGTTGAATAACTAACTATAATAAATAGGGCTCCTCATGATTTCATGACTAACTTTAATGTAATATTTTTAAAACACATGGATCAAGATACCTCTATTGATTATTCCATCCCAATAATATGCCTTCTTATACTATCTAAGAGACCTCAATTATGATTTTAGTGTTATGATATAGTCAATGGGTGGTAATATTTTGCCTGATTCATTTGAATTTGTAATAGGAGATAAGAATACCTTGATACAAGTTTTAAAATTGGCACCTAGTCATTCCATGCCTTTTTTACCCTAAAACACAACCCATATTATCCCCTCAAGATCCTAAATTGGCTCTTATTCTATCCACCTAGGCACAAACATTAACCCCTCCTAACCAATCAAATGAGATGGGAGATCTAAAATGGATGTTGTAGTGCTTTGGGAATGAGATTTTCCAACTAAATAGGTAGTAATATTAATCAATTAAACCTTACCAAATGACTAATTAGCCTACTTATAAACATTTTAGGGATAATATGCCACCCTATCAAGGTTTCAAAGAAAAGAGACCATCCTACCAAGCTCATGGAGACATAATTAAAGCTAAGCCATATGCATATATTGATCCTAATTCACCTTCCATTTCAAAGGATATTATTCCTATATCACCTCAAAACAACTTGATGAAAGACTCAAGTTGGCATCCTTTCAATCTTAATGATGTTTAGAACCAAGCCTTGTTGTCGCAAAGTATGACTATTCCTCAAATGACACAAGAAAATATTTCTCTTCAATGAGGTTAATACCAATAAATATTTTTGGTACCACAAGGAGATTTTTAAAATTTTCAAGGGTATCCTAATTAAATTAACCTAAATTAGAAAATAGATGATCATGTTGCTCACAATCAGGTTAGTGAAACTATCACTCTAAATGGCCAAGTTGTAGATATTACTAGAGCTAAAATAAGATCCATTGATGAGACACAAGAGGTGATTAATGATTCAAATACTAATAATTATGTTTCCAAAGGTATCAAATAACAACTTTCTACCCCAATAATTTAGAGAAATTAGAATATAGAAGCTATAAAAGTTCATCAAGTACCTTTAGTTCATGAGAAACCAATGGTTCAAAAGGTACAACCAAAGGTTAGTGGGAATTTAATTAGTATTGTGGATAAAATTTATAATTATAACATCAACATAATTAAGTATTATTCCTTATATATTTCAAGACAAAAATACATACTTGTTCAAGAGCTTTCAGCTCTCAAGTTATCTCTAAAACTGGTTGGGAAAGAGAGTGTTGTTTTGACTAATTCAGACCAACTAGTGAAGAAACAAGTGAAAAAAGGACATGATATGGTATAATAGAACAAAAATAAGGTAAAATATAATAAATCTCATCCTTTATATCTCTCTTTGATAATTGGTAACACTTTAGTTTATAACTGTATGGTGGATAGTGGAGATAGTAGCATTGTCATGCCCAAGAAAATTGTAGATAAGATTCATTTAGTTTATGAACCAAATTAAAAATTGGTATTATATATATATGGGTCAAAAAAATAAATTAATAATGATTATTAACCTAAATTTTATATTACAATATTGTTTGAATGTTACCAATCAATAGGATGTAGTGGTGGTGGACTTGCTTCCTTACTTTACCATTTATTTATAAAGAGACTTCACCTTAATGATTGGGGGATTAATATTAGTTTATTTGAAATAATTATTATTAAAAACTAGGTATAGTAAAAATTAAATAATCCCTTTTGAACCTATTGCACATTTCCACTTGGAGCCATATATGCCAAGTGTTATAAACACTAAATGTGTCATCTCAGATGAGGTGTTAGAATCTAGTGGAGTGGAAATTGAATCACCTTTAGATGGAATTACATATTTATTCCTTGATGAATCAGCCCTAAATTTACATTATCATGATCCTTACAATATGATTTAGGATGATGGACTTGTTGTTCATTGCCTCCATGAGAATGATGCACTAATTCCATTCATATTGAAGGATGATGAATCTAGTGAAGGTCTATGGTAGTTTTACTTTGATGGATCAATAAAAAAACATGGTACTAGGGATAAAATGATGTTGATTTCTCTAAAAAATAAAATTGATTTTTACTCAATTAAATTTTAGTTTGGTTGTTCAAATAATGTTGTAGAGTATGAGGCACTAGTTCATGCTTTACAATGGGCTAAGACGATGAGAATCAACACCTTTCAAGTTTTTGGTGATAATTAACTTATAGTTCACAAATTAAGAGGTCTTAACATATTTAAAAACACATTTCTCAGATCTTATAATCATTGAGACTTGAGAGTATTTTTAATATTTTAACATTCAGGTAATATAAAGAGATAATAAAAAACATGTATATAGGTTGGTTATCATAGGGGCTTAATTTAGCATTCCAACTAATATTAAAAATGAGAAAAATTAGTCACACATTAAGGTGGTTGTGATTCCTTCAATTCTCAATAACCATGAGAAATAGAAAGTGTTTGAGGATGACAATTAGATTTATAGGTTCTTATAAGAGGAGGTTGAGTTCTCCTCCAAAAATTAGTCAAATTTGTTGCAACAGTATAGGGATTAGATTTTGAAAATAAAAAATAATAGTATACATGAATTATTTATCACACTTTAGAACATATTTAGTGGTGATGATGAGATGAGAAAAGATAAGTCATATTTGTCAACCAAAGAAGAGTATTATGAAAATGTGGAGATCAAAGTTGTAAAGAACTTGAAATTGGGTAAAGTCTGCACTCCACAAAAATAATCTTCAATTGAATTATGTATGAGTTTTTTTATGTGTTTACATGTAAATATATCAATATAAAATGATTTGACCCAAGTCTATCTCAACACACCATTGAGTTAGAGGCTAATATTAGACTAGTGAGACAAAGGCAAAGGCACATAAATCCAAAACATGAGCCTTTGATGAGATCTGAGATTCATAAAATAATAAATTTAGCCATCATATTTCTAACCAAGAACTCAACTTGGGTAGAAAACCTTATTCTAGTATGAAATAATAACGGTGAGATTAGACTATGTGTTAACTTATGAGATTTGAAAAAGGCTTTTATTAAAGATCACTATCCATTTCCATCCATAGAATAAATTTTATAGTTTTTTATAGGTTTAGAGAAGTTATATTTTTTTCATGTATATAATGGCTATAATAATATCTTGGCTATGGAAGAGAAACAATTCAAGACAACCTTCACTATAAAATGGGGGACCTTTGCATATAGAAAATGCTTTTCAATTTATCCAATGTTAGAATAAATTTTTAGAGGGCCATGGATATGGAATTCCAAGGTCTTATTAATATGTTTTTACTTGTATATTTTTATGGCATAACCATGTTTTCAAATATTTAAAGTGAGCACATGGTCCATCTCAAATAAATGTTCTAATGGTGTAGGCAATTTGGGGTATCTCTTAAGCCCCAAAAGTATGTCTTATCGATTCATGAAGGTAAGATTCATGGAAATGTGGTTTAAAAACATGGCTTATATATATATATATATATATATATATGTATATATATCCTAAAATAATAGATACAATTATTGAACTTTCATTGCCTAAACACAAAAAGGCCTTATACAGCTTCTTAGGAAAAATCAATTTATAAGAAGATATATTTTGCATTTTTCCACTTTAGCTAAGCCAATTATAACCATGATAAAGAAGAATTGAAGTTTTAGATGGTCCAAAGAAGTAATTAATAGTTTTTAAGAGATAAATAAATCCATATGTAGTGTTATAATACTCTTAAATCTAGATTTATCAAAATATTTCATCTTGTACGCCTATGCTAACATGGACACCATTTCAGGAATTATTATACAACAAAATCATGAGCCTTTGGAGTATCCTATATCCTTATTTATTAAAGGCTTGATTGAGTATTATAAAAGGTATTATTTTGTTGAAAACAATGTCATTTCAATAATCAGGTCTCTTAACAAGTTTATATACTTGTTATCTAATAATAGGATACACATAATGGTTGCCCATCCAAGTATCAAGGAGTTCCTCTTGAATAAGGATATAAATGAGAAGAGATCTAGTTGGATAATTAAAATAATGGAGTATGGTATGTAAATCAAATTCACAAATATAATTAGAGGTAAAATACTTTTTGATAATCTAGACAAAGATTTGCAATAGGCCACTGAGGTAGTTTTAGTGTTCAATGATGAAGAATTTGTAGTTGATCATACCTCACCTTCCAGTTAGTTTAATGACATGTTAAGATATATTTAATATGGTTATTATCCTTATCATTTAATTTATTCAAAAATAATATATTTAAGATTGAAGTATATTCCATTTCTTCTTGTTGGTGGTGTTCTTTTCAAGAAATAAATTAGTGGTATAGTAATAAGGTATATAAAGCCAAGCCAAATAAAAAGGTTGCTTGAAGAGTTCCATGATGGACATGGTGGAGGAAATTTCTCAATAATGACTATAGACCATAATATCATGATAGGTGGGTACTATTTTCCAATTATATTTGGTTATTGTAATGCATGGGTTATGAAATGCAAGCAGTGTGCTATGTTTGTAGGAAAGGTGAAACTTTTAGCTTTACCTCTCCAACCAATAATGGTGGACCAAAATTTTATCCAATGGGGATTTTAATTTATTGGCCTAATTAACCATCCTTAAATATTAGTTCATAATTGGATCCTTAATACCATATATTACTTCACAAGATAGATAGAGGTAGTAGCATTGAAAGAATCAAATGAATCCAATGTACTAGATTTTTATGAAGGTTTGCTTATTAGATTTGGGTTTCCTTCATCCATCATTTCAAACAATACCAAGGGTTTTGTGGGAGATAATATCATATAATGGGTTTTTAAACATGGTTTTTACCTCAAAACTTCATTAAATTATTTTCCACAAGGCAATGGCCTTGTTGAGTCCACCAATAAAAACCTGGTGAAGATCATAAGGACTATTGAATATAATTAGAGGTCATGGTATTTAAATTTGAATTCAGCTCTATGGGATGATAGAATCACATACAAAATATCAATATCCAAATCTACATACAAGTTTGTATATGGTAAGTAAGTAAGGTTACCCATTTCTCTTGAGTTTATTGCTTTAGAACTAATGCACAATATTGATTTGTTGGAGAATGAACCAATGGAGATATGGTATGTTGATCTTATGGAGTATTAGGAGATTAAAAATTAGTCCATGTTATCCATGTAAATTCACCAAGCACAAGTGAAGAGAGCCTTTGACAAAGGATCTTCTTCATTGAGTTTTAAATAAGGATATTTGGTTCTCAAGTGGGATGAAGACAAAGCTAAACCAGGAATTCATACTAAGTTTGAATCCCTTTGGAGTGGCCAATACACAATCTCCAGTTTCAAATCCCATAATGCCTTCTAACTTACAAGCATGGATGGTGAAGAGGTTTCAATCCTAGTTAATGGGATACATCTAAAAAATTATGATTGGTTGTTAATTACCTTATACATAATTAGTTTATATTTTTCCTCCAAGTGTTATCCTAGCACATTAGTTTGTTTATGTTTTATCTCAAATAAGTGCTTTATTTTCACTTTTTTTTTGTTAAGTTAGCTTCCCATTTCTTTCCTTATGTTGGAGGATAAAGTGATCTTATTTTAATTAAAAAGAGTATTTTATTCATGAATCATATTTGTAAATATTATTCCCAAATGTAAGTGTGGTTTTATGAGTCCAAAATAAATGTAAATTGTCTGGTTCTCAAACATAGTAGGCATGTTTCCCAGTTGAGTCACCAAAATGTTAATAATTTTGACCTCATGGGTCAAAATTATGTTTTATCCTAGCACATTAGTTTTTTTTATGTTTTATCTCAGATAAGTGCTTTATTTTCACATTTTTTGTTAAGTTAGCTTCCCATTTTTTGTGTGTTTCTTTCTTTGTTTTGGAGGAGAAAGTGATCTTATTTCAAGTCAAAAGAGTATTTTATTCATGAATCATATTTGTAAATATTATTCAAAAATTTAAGTGTGGTTTTATGAGTCCAAAATAAATGTAAATTGTCTAGTTGTCAAACATAGTAGGCATGTTTCCCAGTTGAGTCACCAAAATGTTAACAATTTTGATGTCATGGGTCAAAATATCACCCCTATCATTTGAAACTTTGATAATCATGCTAGGATGTCTTGTTGGTCAATAGGTTAGGATTTAAAATTCCTTAAATTGATACTTTTAATCCTTTATTAATAGGTCTTAAGGTTTATTACGTGAGTTGAGGTTTTGTCCTTCATTTGTCTTGTGCATATCTAGTCATTTTTAGCCTTTTCAAGCCATTTTCAGTGGTGAGAAGACTATAGAGTGAATTTATGAGTGTAATATCACATTTTAAGGTAAGTTTATTCATAAAATATGAACAATTAGGTTGATCACATTTTGGGCTAACTTCATGACTCATTTCCATGCAATTTTGACTTTTTGTGACCTCCAAGGAAGGTTTTGTATGGTTTTGATAGTATCTAATCAGTAAGAATATCAATTTCATATTGATGAACCTTATCAAACATTTTAAAGACTCATTAACACATTTAATAACATTTGAATCATATTTCCTTGGTAAATTTGGCTTTTTTAGTACAAAAACAAGCTTTTTTGTTGGATCCATATAGGTTTTCAAAGGTTTTTATGTGAAAATCATATTTTAGACATTAATTCATCCTCAAAATTTCATGTAAATTGTTTTTAGGATGTTCTACCTGAAAAAATGACAAAAACCTTCTTTGTTCCTATATGAACCTCTTTGGTAGCTCTAGAAGGCCATTTTTCAAATGCTTGATATGGAAAAAGGAGAGAGAGGTCAACGATAAAAAATTGGAAATTGTTATGATTCCTATTTAGATTCAAATTTTTATAATTATTTTACATAAATAATAACCTCTTGTTTATGAACCATCACTAAGAGTGACAATAGGTGACTATTGCCTATGCAACTATGAGGGGTTTGTTCTTGCACCTAGTTATCCAACTCAAAAAATGATGGAGAAGACTGATTTTTAGGATATTTTATGAAATTATTGGATATACCTTTAATTATGGTTTCATTGGATAATTTCTCTCCATGACAAAGTTTAAATTAAAATAAAAGTGTCTTAATGAACAAGTTGTTTTAAAGAATCCTACTGCAAGTTTTATTTTATCTTCATGGTGGTTTCTCTCAAAAGTTTATAATAATTAATAAAAAATGGAATATCCATAAAATTCATGTGTTTTTATCTGATATGTGTCTCTTGGTCCATAATCTCTAAGTGTCTTTCTCTTTAGAAAGCTTGTACAATACTTGAATGATATTCTCCAAGTTTGAATATCATATTAGGTTTGAATGGAAATAATAAACACACAATGACATGAATTAATCACCATAAAACTATTTGGAGTATTTATGATTGAAAAAAATGGTATAAATCTATATCTTGAGCAATTTTCATGAAGAA
Source organism: Torreya grandis (assembly GCA_037957365.1). NCBI lineage: Eukaryota > Viridiplantae > Streptophyta > Pinopsida > Cupressales > Taxaceae > Torreya > Torreya grandis. The sequence continues at coordinate 798,391 of JARHVA010004082.1, read as the reverse complement.
CTTCAAGCACCTCCATGACTGTAAGCTTACCAACCTACATTCATGAACACAAATCTATGCTGGCAATGTCTTGACCATATGGAGAGGTACTTGAAGGCTCGTACACACTAAAAAAAATTAATTTTTTTTATAAAATAATAAATTCATCATCATCAATATCATTCCATTATGATAAGATGAAATAAGACAAACTCAATCATGAACCCAAGAAGCATAAAAAACTAGGTAACCAACTAGCTAGTTTTAGGGAAAATGTGTGTTTGGGGCATATAGAGGTATAATAAAGTTTTGAAATTTGGTATAGGTTGTCATCATGAGTGTATTTATGTGTAAATGTATTATTTAGTTCATATAAATAGTGTAAATATCCATTATTTTGTCTCATACCTAGGCCACTCTAGTTGTAGGGTCTATTCAATAGACCTAGAGATTCACCTGAGGTCAAGATCACAAAAAAACATTTCAGACCTCATGAATGGATTCCAAGGTAAGGTAAAATCATGTAAATTACCTAAATACACCCTAAGGTGATAATAAATTTATTTTCATAGTCTATGTTCCCTTAAGGGCTTATAAAGGAGAAGCAATCTTAAATCTCAAGTACCCTGACTAGTGCACCAAATACATACATAAGAATGTTAAACACTTCCAAAGAAATTAGAACCATGGAGGAGATTTATTTTAAGGTGTATAAGATTATCCTATCATTATGAATGATATTTAAAATGTAAAACCCATTTTTGACACCTCTCACACTTAAGAAAAGCTAAGATAATCACTTGAGGAGCAACTTCATATGCCCATACCATCTTTCATACTTTGGAGGTGTTACAGGGGTCCCCTAAAAATAATCTTGTGGCTTCAGTAGGTTGGTTATATGTCTATTATTTATGAACAATATTTAATACCTTATACATGTCTTAAACCCTCATAGAATCCTAGTTGTGACCAATTTGTAGAGATGGACATGGAAACCACATCAAATTCCATAATTTTCTCTTTAAACCTACCATAGGTTGTATGATAATCTTATAGTATCACCCACATGTATTTTTTTTGTACCTATACTTATACAAAATAGTATAAAAACTATTATTTTTAATGTTTTTGAGCTAAAATAGGGGTTATAAAGACTATGAAATGATTTCAATCAATGGGAAAGGTATCTAAAGGCCCATTATACCTTTATAATATTAAAAATTTAGTATATCTCATTCATAAGTGCCAAAACCATTTGGATGTTTTGGGCTAGTTAGATTTTTTTTTAAAAACAAGCTTGCCAATGTCCATTTTAAGGTTCTCATACATCCATAATGTTCTAGACCACCAAAATTGACATGGAGCATGGTGGAAGCATGGGTAAAGTGAATAAAATGTTTTTTGTGAGTTTCACATGTGTGGGGGTCTCAAGATCAATATTTTCACTTTCTATAACTATGAGGGCTAATTAGGCCTAATTTGACTATAATAGTGTGCTAGAAATGATACTTACACCGAGTTTTAGGTCACCAAATTTTGTGTGTAGCTATAAAGGGATAAAGGATATCTATAAATATTATAAATTTATCATTATCATCTCTATATTCTCATAGACAAGGAGATTTTATAAGTAAAGGCTATAAGGAATTAATAAGAAATACATGGTTTTGGTGTAAACATGGCCTTTTTGAGTGTTTAATACATCAAATTTCCCTATTCCAGGTTTGGTATGCTATTAATAAGCCATCCATGGAATAAATTTGTAGTCTTGGAGAAAAAATCACCTTTTCCCTTATATGTCTTGGTGAATAATGAAGGATTTAATTGGCTAAAAGACTAAATCAATGCATAATAGTTCTTAATAGGACTTAGCAAGCTGATCCATGAAATGGTATGCCACATTTATACTTGGAATAAGTAAGTAAATGGGTTTTAATAAGGTTTAAAATTTTTGAAAGGTCTCCAAACTCCAAAATAACTCTTCTTCCTTCCTATGGCATATTTGGTGAATAAGTCAAATTTGGCTTGGAGAGTCTTCTTGGAGTCCTATCAAGTTGGAGCTACATCGTGCATGAGTTAAGGAGTTTATGAGGACTTTTTATATGCATTGAAGACCTATGTTAAAGGAATATGAATTCTTCACCAAGAATATATAGCTTTAGAGTAAGGATTTATGCATTATGATTGTTCAAACACCATCAATGAAGGACTTATTCAATATTTTAAAATTAATCACCCATGAATTACTATTCCATATTCCCCAACGAGAGAAGAGATAATAAAGGAAATGCAATTTAGCGTGTTGAAGGACCTAGTGGATTGACATCTCTTAGTTTTGAGGTTTCTTGTCTCGCTTCCCTCTCTCTTATCTTATATTGTACTTATTTTTTAGTAAATCATATCATTCTTTTATTTTTTTTGTGCCTAAAGGCTACCAAAATTTTTGCTCACCTTTTTAGAGAAATAAAAATCTTTTCTTCCTCCATTTTTAGGTTTTTTGAGTGAAGTGTATGTGTTTCCCATTTATGTAACCTAGTGAAGCATTTGTAATCCTATGCTATTGTCTAGTTATTGTACCTTCATAAGAGATATTTGATATTATATATGTCATATTAAGTTTCTTTATCAGATTTAGTTCAAACATTTGATGTGATTTTAGTTTATTTAAATTCCTTCCTTGCATAAATTGAGTTTGTTAAGTCCTTCTAAAACACTTTTTTAGAAGTCATTTATAATTTTAGAGAATGTGTTAAAGTTTATCCATTTCATAAGAGTGTTAATTTTAAGCATAAATGGTCATAAAACATTAGTGCATCACCTTAATTTCCAATTTATCTTTCAATTCCATTGCAAATAGTGTTTTTCTCAACCTTTTCACTGCTAAAATTAGTAGATAGTAGGCTTAAGAGTAAGTTTTAGTGAAAATACCAATGTAACAATACATATTTTAATATTATCTCCCTTCCAAATTCAGCCACACTTAGAAGAGATTCCATCTTCCAACAATAGTGAGAAATAGTGCACTTTCTCTCAAGGGCACACTCGTGATTAACAATAGGAATATAAATCACATTACTCCTAGGGAAAAAATTAAATATTCACTTCAATTTGGGTTTTTAGAGATTTTTTTTGTGGATATCCTATAGTAGGATGAACATTAAATGAGATAATTTATTTAAAATAAAATTATTTACTCCAAGTGAAATAAATTCTAGGTAATCATTGAACAAAAAGAAAAAAAATATCATGGAAATGAAATGCTGAAATGAAAATAGAAGTTTTATGAAATTTAGAGGTAAAATGTGGGTAGTTTTTCATCATATGAAATAAAACTTGGAATGATTATATTTTATAGATTCATCAAATATTTTCTTTTCAATTCGCATAAATGGCAAGAATCATCAACAAAGTATTTTGCTACCAAATAAGGGCTTGACCAATTGGGTCCAAAATTTCATCCTTATTTACAATAATTGTTAATATATATGTTATATATTATTTTAAGAATTCCCACTTTGATGGGGAGAGTGAATGGAAAAATAAATTCTCCAATTAAACTTGACACAATCCAATCACTATGTATAACTTGATAGAATGTGCTCCAGATGGGAAATGACTTGGTTTATTGAGATTTATCATTCTTTAAATTGTAAAATTAGGGTATATATACTTTGGTAAGGTCCTAAAAACATATTTTCACATAGGATATTTTTAAGGTTTAGATAATAATTGTTGCATATATGAAACACATGTTAAAAATTATAAATGACAGAACATAGGCACACTTTGCATGAAGGTAAATATATATAAATCAAATAAATATTAGTTTTAAATCTTATTGTACGTATAATAAATATGATACATCAACCACACATAAGGTAAATTACTTGTAATAAAAATAATTATGGACATCAAGATACGTAAATACACACAACTTGAATATAAGATATCTACATAAAATATGTCATTGTCACAACAAATCCTCATAAGTAGGGATTAATTTGTTAGAGTTTTGATTCATATACCTTCCTTGATTATGAATCATATATCTCAAATAAATTTACTTGAGATAATGAAAATATATAGTAACATAATTATTGCTATAGAAAAGTACAAAATATTACAATAGCTCATTCACTCTGTATGCTTATACTAATTTGAATTGAACTCTTAATCACTATTAGCCAAATTGGATACCATAGGTAAATGAATTTCAAAAATTGATTAACCAATCCTCCTTAAATTTATTAATATCATTTTATGGGTCTTGTATTGGTCATGGATTTTCTTTTAATGGTGAAGTGTGATGTGGTTCCTAGGATAGTTTAACATAGAGGAGTGAGTCAAAATACCTAGATCTAACATCAACCTCATCGAAATGATCCGTCATGATGTGTCTAGAATATATTAAGGTAATTTAATATATACTAAGGTAATGGATCTATTTTTCTTAGTCATGTCTAAGTCATTTTATCTCAAAGTCTAATGTCCTTCAAACTATTCTAAGGTCAAAAAGGTCTTTTTGGGGTCATTTAAAACTTAATGAAGATTATATTACACTTCATTCTAATGTACACCTAGACAAGAGGTGTAAAAATAAAAATTTATAAAGTTTATACATGTTTTTAACTTATTTGATCTATTTACTCAACTCCAAATATAGCATAATGTGGAGAGGTCAATGAAAGATAGGTTGAAAAAAGTCTTTATACATTACATTTCCTTTATGCATGTCAAAAAGGAGATTAATTTGGGGTCTTATACATGACTAATAAATTAATTAGGGTTTTTATTCATAATTTACTAGTTGTATGGTAAGAAAATTCATGTTTCAAATAAATTTATACGTTTTCCTAGTGAATCATGACATCTCCAGCCAAATTAACAATATCACAAAGTGATGAAGCCTATCTAAGGCATCTTCTAGATTCCCCAATTCGAAATTCATACTCAAAAATATAATTGGTAGGTTTTAAATAATTTATAATCCTTATCAATTCTCTAAAATTTCATCAAGAAGATTCTAAATACCTATAAAGGTCTCAAAATTTAGACATGCCCACTGTCATATGGTGTATTCAATAGTTGCATGTCTATAAATGGGGTTTTCCATACTATTTTTATTATTTTCAAGGTACCATGATTGTTTGATAAGTTTAATGAGAAATTTTTTTATATTAAAAATTTTATTATACAATCCTCATGCTCATTTAGAGCTCATAAAATTCCAAAATGTATCTACAATCCTCTCTAAACATCTTGTAAGTGAATTGGGCAAACTTCAAGAATATGACTATGACATGTTTCTATGAGTTTCCAGGGTAGCCTAAGCTTATAAAATATATGTATTAAGTCAAGAATAATGTTTATGCCTAATATATAGTGGGATAGAGTGATTAATGGGTTTGAATATAGTAAAACATAGGAAAAGAGCCAAGGTCTTAAGAGACCTAAAGCCCTCATTAAGCCTTACAAGTGTAGAAATCAATCTTAAGTATGATGAAACCCTAAAGTGTTCTATAAAACTATAAGTACCCCATAAATATGGTAATTTAGATCTCCTAGTAGCATATTAAATTAAAACTAAGTATTTTGATACCTATTTCCCTCAATGACCTTGTCTCGACTATCCACACAAGCCTATAAGCTCGAGAAGTCCAATTTCATATCATGTGAACTTATATTATTGGATATTTTTAAATGATGCCATTATGATGTAATTATTGTTTCCAAGTGAATGGATGAAGTTCCTTGATGGTCTAAGTGACAATGATAAAGTGTGTAATGTGTATATCCTAGTGTGCTTGAAAGATGTTTGGTTGATCTTCAGTTTTAGCATGATTTGAGATGATTAGGGATGAGTTTGAAGTATTGATCATGTGAAAAGTGTCATATAAATAGTCAAGGATTATTTTATATCTTTTTTACATCAGTTTAAATCACCTAGTTCATCATTGTTCTGATCTAGACATTTTGGGTCTAATGGCAAAAAATTTGAGTTGGTAGTTTGTTGACATCATAATTACCATGTGTGGATGAGTTAGGGCGATTTGGTCATATGGTTATGATTAAATTAGTCCCAAATTTATATAAACAAAATATATAGTCTAGTGATGAAGTGAGACAAAATATATGCAAGTGTAAATTTAGGCTCTTAAGCATTTTGACAACATTTTTCCATACTTAGTCAAATTTGCAATCTGGCAAGAAAAGATGAGTAGGTATTTTCATGGTGGCATATCTCAAACGTGTTGAAATTTTAAGAGAATGTGATCATATTTGGATTTTTATTTTTATTCATAGTTTATTTTCTCTAAATTTTAGGTAAGTGTTGAATCACAACAAAATCTATGAATGTGCAAAGTTGGTCTTTCTAGTCAGTTCTTGACTTAGTTGGCTCTGTGAATAGATAAATCTCAAGAGGTATTTTAATGTATTTATATCTCACATGTGTGAGGGTTATAGGATTTTATTGACACATATTTTTATTCTTATATGTTTTGGGATCATATGGTTCAATTATTATAACTTTTACTTGAGTGAAGTAAAAGATATGAAGGTGCAAAGTTGACCTTACATACAAATTGCAAAGGTCCCCATACGTAGTCATTTTTGCATAATGTTAAAGATCAGGACAAAATGTAGATATAATGGTTTATGAGAGTTACTAAATTTATATCTATGGTTCACATTAAGTAAACTATGTCAAAGTTTTCATTGGTTAACATAGTTAAAGATCATGACCAAATGAAGATCCAATAGTGCATAGGTGATCGTTTCAGATTCATCTAATAATGCATATGCAGTGAAATGATAAGAGGCACACAATGTTTAATAATTGAAATTGATCATAAATCACACAAGGTATCCAAGTTTCATGATTTTAATGGTTTTAATTAATATTGAATGGTGAGAACTGCATGATAAAGCCTTGACTTATCCACAGAGATCAACGGTACACGTTAAGTCAATATTGCAAGATTACATAAGAAGAGGCCAAATGTTTAGAAGTGGAACAACATGAGTTAAATGTTTAGATTAATATAAAAATATAAATGGTTTTTTTTTTTATTTAAGTGTAAATGATATAATATTATTTCATGGTTACCAAATTTTATCAGTGACCGTTTGAATTCAAATATTTGCATTTAACAAAGGAATGACTCGTGTCTAGTTTTTGGGCCATAACTTTTGATCTATGTATAATTTTCTCATGGTGTAAAAATAAAACTTTTAGAGGAATCCAAGTTCATTTGAAACTATATATTATAAAATATGAAAGTGTGTGTAGTCAAAGATATTGAGGTTCAAAGTTGCCTATGTGTTGATCCATGTTTTGCAAGTAACCCAAGAAGGGTAATTGAGCATGTTCTCATGTTGTTTCAATGTTTAATGATGAATTAGATATTGGATAATTTTTTAGACTTCATAAGGACCTTTTTTGTGCATTTTGGAGGTATGATCAATTTATCTTGACTATGAACAATGCTTAAAAATTTGACTATGTGTTCATTCATGGTGTTCTTATGAACAAGGCTAATGTTTATGTCGATTATGATTACATAGAAGAGTGAAATGATGACTATAATAATTTGAAGATGACTAATGAGTCATGTAGATTGTACCTATGCATTTTGAATTGGTCTTATGTTTCTATTTTTCTCATTTTTATACTAATGGAGTGAATAGGTTTTTATGAGACCTATAAGGGCTAATTTAGCCTAATTGAAAGGGGTTGTTGCTTAAGGCTGACCCATGGGTGTTATGGCCAACCAATGAAGATTTTACATAGTTTTGTCTTCATATGATATATTATTTAAGGTTTAAGTCATGCATATTGGATAACTAAGTTGTCGATAGTCATGAATTATTTACATGTAGTGAAAATAAAATATGATGGTTTCTAGACTTGTGAGAGAGTTGGGTTTGTGACTTGTGCAAGGTGGATGTGAGAATTAAGGAGCAAAGGAGATGTAGAGTGCCTAGTAGATGAGTTAATGAGAAAATAATACTAAGTAACATGTATATGACCTATGGGTCATGATCATGATGTCATAATAAGTGCTCTTATATATTGAGGATGAGTGAAAAGGTCGAAGGTGATCCAAAAGGTGGATTTAGATGAATTGAGTGTACAGAGTTCAAGTGAGATGATATAATGTATTTATCCATCATATTGGTAGGAAATCAATGATTAAGAGATGTTGTGTTCATAGGTGTTATTTTGGCATCTAAAAATCTAGGGGGTTTTAGCCTTCTTATAAGGTGCAACTTGTTAAAGGTCTAGTTGTTGTTGTAGTTCAGCTAGACAAGTGTTATAAAACCTTATGGAATTATAGTCTCACTAAATAAGGGATGGTACTTGATCAATTTCAACTAGTCTAAATTGGTTATTTTTATTATATGATAGTAGTATAATTATATTTTTTAGTGAGTTTTCTTCCCCAAGAGGGCTTCCCACATATGTTATGTGTTATATGTTTGATCTTGCATTATCTCTCTTACTCATTTCTATGAATGATGTATATGCTTCATGAAATATTGTGGTAATTGACTAAGATTTTGAAAGGTTTGGAATAAAATTTTATTTATCTAGGCTCATTGATTCATCCCCATAAATAATTTTACCTCTAATAGTTGGTATCAGAGTAGATCTTTTGGTAAAGGTTTAACAACTTAAAGGTGATCCAAGGTACAATATGGGTAATCATCAAGGAGTTTTCTCTACTAATCAAGAACTAATGTTCAATGGATCTAATTATGCTTTTTAGAGTGCAAGGATGAGGACATACATTATGTCCCTAGGATTTGATGTATGGCAATCTATTATGGATAGTTATGGTGTTCCTATTACTCCTCCGTCTAGTGTTGTAAATAAAAAGTTGTTTGAGAATAATTTTAAGGAAATGAATGTCATCACTTATGGTCTTAAAAAGACTAAGTTCACCAAGGTAATAAATTTTAAATATGCTAAAGATATATGGGGCAAAATGTATATCATTTATGAAGGATATTAAAAGGTTAAGCTTGCTAAGTTGTAGACTCATAGAAGGTAATTTTAAAGTCTCAAGATGAAGAAGAAGATTCTATGGTATCATTTCTACATAGAGTTGATGAGATTGTGAACATCATTATATGTCTTAGAGATAATATTTAATAATCTACTATAGTTCAAAAGGTATTAATGTCCCACTCTCTTAAGTTTGATCCTAAATTATCTACTGTAGAATAAATCCATGATCTTACTTAGCTAAAGTTAGATTAATTTCATGGCATCCTTACTACCTATGAGGTGAGGAAGAATGATGATATATCACTAAATAAGGAAGTAGAATTCAAGATAGAGATGAAGCCTAAGAAGAATTTCTAAGGTAAGGAACTTAAGGATGATAGAATTTATGATATTGATATGGATAAATTGATTGCTTTGTTTACAAGGAAATTTAAAATAGGTTTAGGCAAGTATAATGGTAAACTACCCTTAAAATGCTTCAATTATGGAGAGATAGGACATTTTTCTAAAAAGTACCCTCATAAGCATGATGAATACCAAGATGAAGATAAGAAGACATACAGGTCTAATAAAAGGAATAATTTTTTTAGAAAGTATGATAACAAGAATAATTTCTACAAGAACAATAAGAGTCTCTACACCAATAAAGTCTATAGTTCATGAGATGAGAGTGAAGAAAATGACTCAAAGTGTGATCATGAAGATGATGGTCCTATTGAAGATGAATCCCTCTTCATGGATAAGGAAGGTAGATGATCACATCAAAAGGAATCTACTTGGAGTGAGTTAAATGATTATGAAGATGAGGTGGACTATGAGACTACATTAATAAATGCTTTCAAAGAATTGAAGATTGAATAAAAGATCAATAAGAAGATGACATATAAACTCAAGGACTATGAAGATAAATTCATCATGTTTAAAGAAAGAATGAATGAAGACACCAAGGAACATGAAAATATTGTCAAACATCTCAATTGTCAATTATAAATTCTATCTACAAGCCTAAATGCCAAAGAAGATGAATGTTTAAGGTATGTAATTAAAAATCAATCATTGGAATCTGAGTTAGAGAAGACATCTAGTAAGGTGAAGTCATTTATGAGATTTGAAAAGAGATGAAGTGATCTAGATAATATTTTTAGTGGTCAAAATCATGCTAGTGATAGAACTGGACTTGGATATGAAGAAGAAAAAAATAATGTAACTCAAGACAATATGAAGACTAATGTGAACAAGGAAAACCATACTTTGAAGAAAAATCATTAGACAAGGAATGAAGTTGCTGTAAAAATGAAGACAAATTAGATAAAATATCCAAATGGAATGAGGTATGCAAGTTTCAATGGTTACTATTTCACATGTGATCAATTTGGGCATAAATATAGAGAATGTAAGAAACCTATTAGAAATGAGTTTTCATGGAAGTATGATGGGGGTCACTAGTCAAAAGGTGTGAATAAAATTAATTGATTTAACTATCTTGATGTGGGAGACTTTTCAAATCATTGTCCACATAAGATTACATAAGGTGAGTCATATTCAAAAAGAGTAGGTTTCATTTTTCATGACATAGGACACCTTGCAAGTTTCTATCCAAACAAGGTAAGATAAAATGTGTGTCCATCAAGAAGTGTTGTTTTCTACAACTGTGAGAAGATTGGTCACATTACTAGATTCTTCAATCAAAGATCATTAAGTCAAAATGAGTACAATCAGGATCTTACAGTGTAAGGAAGAAGTGAAGTGAAATCATAGAAGCCAAAGATGGTAGGTATGAGTCAGGATAAGACTAAAACTCCAACTAATCTATTTTATATGGTGGAGAATGCTTTAAATTTTGAAGAGTGCAAAGGGATCTCATTGTCTTCTCATGTTGTGAGTGAAGAAACCAAGCTCAAAGAGAAGACCAAGGTGTTGTTGAAGCTAGTCCTAAGGCATATATGGATCCAAGTCAATATCCTACCATTTCTAAGAAAGTTTCAATCAAAGAACATCAATTAATAGTGCCTAGTGATGATGTTGAAAGCTACAAGGAAGATTCTATAGATGAAAAGGTATGTCATGAATTTATGTTGTCTCCATGTATTATCAATCCAATCATAGAAGAGAAGGTGAGTGATATAGAAAAAGAACCAATTGTCATAGTTTAAACTAAGAAGAATAAGAACAAATCAAGATGTCTTATAGCTATAATAGGATTCCTATGGTTACTAAGGAGATGTGGGCCACTCCTAACTTTACTTTGTTTAATAGCATTATGGTGCAAAGGATGTCTCTATCTATGCTTCTTAAGAGAATCCTTTTTAGTGGATAAAAATGTATTATTGTGGTGTTATTCATAAGGTCCTATAAGGCTAAAAATGAGTGTTTTTAGTTGGATTAGGTATGTCTAGGTAGAAGATATATTATGGTGATGCCATGATGTTTATAGGTGTATATGGAGCAATCTTTAGGGTTAGATTGAAGGTTCCTAGATGGAAAAGGAGGATTTGTGAGTTAACAAGATGATATTTTTGTATAGAAATGTATTTTAACCTTATTATAGCTTGTTTGAATTGGTTTTTTTGCCTGTAGTTATGTTGAAGTCAAATTGATGTTTTTTTAGCGTTCTCAATTTTATCAGTTTTGGCTTAGGGGTAAGTTGGCCTAAAAATGGGTTATAGGAATTTAATGTTCCCAAAGGTATGGAGGATCAATTTTTGGTCCAAAATTATGTGATGGTTGTATCCAGGTGTGCAAGAATTTTTAGAGGTGTGTGTTGACCAAAAGGAGGTTTATTGAATTTATCTATTTTTGAGTTTCTAGAATTTTGGGCTATGCTATAAAATTGGTCTACCTTACAAGTTTATTTATGAGGATTATTAATATATTTAATGAGATAAATGGGTTTTCAAATCATGTTTCACGTATACTTAAAATAGAGGCCTAATTGGTAAGTTGGTTTGTGAAGGAAGTATGTTGTATAGGTTGATATAGGTGTTTAAAATTAGTGTTATTAATGGGTTATATGAGATTTATCTAGATATGAAGTTTTAGGTCTTGATGGTGTGTCTTATAAAATTTGTGGGCTTTGTAGGTTCTTAGTAAGGCTACAAGGAGACTAGACATGCCTAGTGTGAATATGTGACATTTTTGCTTAGTTTATCCTAAAGATCAAGAAATGTGTGTTTCATGGAAATTTCTTAGGTTATTTTATACAATTTTTCCTATTTTTGGAGTGTCATGAAGTTATATTGGTGGTCCCTAAGGTGGCTTGACAGAATAAGCTAGTAAGCCTCTATGGTGATTTTTCATTGTATATGGAGATCTAAAGAAGATCAATATGTGAAATGTATTATAAATATTATGTGGGTTCCCTCTTAATTGTTTATTAGTGATTTACATTATATTTTAGCACTTTTGTATGTTCTTTCTTCATTGATTGTAGTGCTTAGTTGAAGAGAGTGTTGGCATGGGGAAAGAAGTTGTCAATGCAAGAAGAGGTAGGATAAAGGTAAGGGGGATTTTGTATCATATTTATAAGATGATACTCTCCTATTTATGGTATTTTTAGGTCCTTAGGATCAGTTGGTTCCCAATTCTTCATTGTGTCAAAGGGGGAGAAAGTTCTTGTTGTGAGAGTGCTTGAAGAGAGAGAAGGAAGGTGAGATGTATGATGTGTGTTGACCTTAATGACAAAGGGGGATATTTTTGGAGAGTTTTAAATGATGTCATTATTATTTTAGGGATGTTTATAAGTGAGTTTATTAAGCTCCTTTATATTATAATTGATAATAAAAAAGTGTGAAATGTGCTTATCCTAGTATGCTTGAAGGATGCTTGGTTGATCTTCAATTTTGACATGGTTTGAGATGATTAGGGATGAGTTTGAAGTATTTATAATGTCAAATGTGTCATATAAACGGTCAATGATGATTGGATATCTTGTTTTAATGAGTGGAATTCACCCATTTTATCATTATTCTCATCTATACATTTTGTGCCTAATAACAAAAAATTTGAATTGTCAATTTTATGACATCATAATTTCCACATGTGGATGAGTCAGGGGGAGTTCCTAATATAGTTATGATCAAATCAGTCACTAGATTATATGCATAAATTATCTATTCTAGTGATGAAGTGTGACAAAATATATTCAAGTGCAAAGTTGGGATCTTAGGTATTGTGACAATGTTTTTCCACGGCGAAATTTGGAATATGGTAGTAAAAGCTGAGTAGGAATTTTGATGGTGGCATATCTTGCACATGTGGTCATTTCAAGAGAGATGATCATATGCGTTTATTCAATTTTATTCCTATTTATTTTATTTTTTTACCTTTTAAGTCAAGATATGAAGTGTGACAAAATCTATGCATGTGCAAAGTTGGTCTTTCTAGACAATTCTTGTCTTAGTTGGCTATATAAACACATAAATCTAAGGAGGCATTTTAATGTCATTATATCTCACACATGTGAGAGTTACAAGAGAATAATGGAGAATTATTAGATTTTCCTATGTGAGTAGATCATAGGGTCCAGTTTGTAGAACTTATACTTGAGTGAAGCAAAAGATATGAGGGTACAAAACTGACCTTATAGATAGATTGCCAAGGTCCCCATACTTGGTCATTTTTTCACAATGTTAAATATCAGGACCAGATGGAGATCCATTGGTTCATGATAGTTCATTAATATATATCTATGGTACAAGTAAAAGAGATAAAAGTGTTCATTGGTAAATAAAGATAAAGATCATCACCAAATGAAGATCCAATGGTGTGCATGTGATTGTTCAAGATTGATCTAATGATGCATATTCAATGAGATGATAAGAAGTGCATGATGTTTAACAAGTAAAATTTATTATAAGGAACACAAGGGTGAAAAGTGTAAATATCATGGGGCTTTTTCTAAATATTGAATGGTGAATACTACATGATAAAACCTTGACTGATGTGTAGAGATTGATGGTGCACATTGAGTCAATATTCCAAGATTGCATGAAATGAGGTCAAATGTTTGAGGTTTAACATTTGGAAGTGGTACACTATAAGATAAAGGTCTAGATTCATATAAAAATATTAATGGTTCATGTTTTATTTAATAAGTGAGGATATCAGATGATTACATGGTGACTGAAGTTTAACAGTGATCAATGACTGCATGGTGACTAAAGTTTAATAGTGATCATTTGAATTCAAATATTTGAATATAACAAAGGAATGACCAATGTCTCGTTTATGGGCCATAACTTTGGATCTATGTAGAATTGTTTCATGGTGTAATAAAAGATAAATTTTATAGGAATATAAGGATAATATGGAAATATATATTTCATTATCTAAAAAATTTTTCAGTTAAAGATATTGAGGTTCAAAGTTGACTGTGTGTTTGTGCATGTTTTGTAAGTAACCCAAGAAGGGCAATTGAGCTCATTATGATGTTGTTTCAATGTTTAATGATCAATTACATATTGGATCATTTTTTACACTTCATGAGGACCTTATTTATGAATTTTATAGGTATTATAAATCTATCTTGACTATGCATAATGTTTAAGAATTTAACTATGTGTTTATTCATGGTGTCCTTATGAACAAGGCTAATGTTTGAGTTAATTGAGATTGAACAAAAGAGTCAAATGATGATCGTAAGAATTTTAGGATGACTAAGGGGTTATGTAAAGTTTACCTATGAATTTTTAAGTGGTCATACATTTATATTTTGCTTTTTTTACTAATGGAATGAATAGGTATTCATGAGACCTATAAGGTGAAGGTTGGCCTGATTGAAAGGGGTTGTTGTTTAAGCATGACACATGGGTGCTATGGCTAACTAATGAATATTGTATTGAGATATGTATTCATATGATAGATGACTTAAGGGTTAAAGCATTCCTAATATTTGTGCAATTTGTTGATATTCATGAATGCTTTGTATATAATGGAACCAAAATATGATGGTTTCTAGACTTGTGAGAGACTTGAGTGTGTGACTTGTGAAAGGTGGATGTGAGAATTGAGGACTGAGGGAGAGATAGAGTGCTGGGTAGATGAGTTAATGAGTAGATAAGACTAAGGACTATGTGTATGACCTATGAGTCATGTTCTTGATGTTAGAATAAGTGTTATTTTAGATGGAGGATGATTAAAGAGGTATGGGGTGATCTAAAAGGTGGATTTGGATGAATTAAGTGTGTAGAGTTGAAGTGAGTTGATATAATTTGTTTCTCCATCATATTGGTAGGAAATTAATGATTTGGAGATGTTGTGTCCATAGGTGTAATTATGTCATCTCAACATCTAGGGGGTTGTAGCCTCCTTATAAGGTATAACTTGCTAAAGGTCTATTTATTGTTGTAGCTCAACTAGATAGGTGTTATATCACCTTATGGGATTATATTCATACTAAATAAGGGACGTCAGTTCCTTGATCAATTATAGCTAGTCTAAATTAGTTATTGTTATTATAGGAAAGTAGTCTAATTATAAGTTCTAGTGGGTTTTCTCCCTCAAGAGGATTTCCCACATATGTCATGTGTTATGTGATTGATCTTAGATTGTCTCTCTTTTTCATTGTTCTGAATGATGCATATGCTTCTTGGATTCTTGTGTTAATTGACTAAGAGTTTAAAAGGTTTGGAATTGAAGTTAAATTATCTAGGATCATTAATTCACCCCCCCACTCTCAATGATTATACCGTAACATAGAAGAGTAAGTGCATGGGGGAAAATGGTATTAGGAACTATTAGTATAGACTATGCCCTTACACTTTGTGGCATTTGGAAGAAGAGAGAGGATCAATTGTTTATAAAAAAATCCTTAACAAGTTGAACACCTCTAAATCCTTATGAAACCCTCATTGGATTTGGATTGGATATGATTTCCCTATGAAGATTCTCAAATTCAATTTATTTGTCTTATAAAAACCTATAATGCATCCATCTACCCCATATACATATGTTATATCCATCATTTGGCACATGTGGGGAAGAGAGCTATAGAAATTGGCATATAAACCTTGTTTTAGGCTTGTTCTAATTTTTGGGTTGTGTAAGAGCTTATTGATCATTGAAATAGATTTTATGTCTTCAGAAGAGGTCTAGGGATCTAATATAAATACATGAGGTATACATGGTGAAATGGAAATTTCCAAGTCTCTAAGTCAAGCCAAACGAAGCCTAGATGAAGACTATCTTCTTGTTACATAAAAGAAGAAAGATTATAGACTCTATTTGGGACATTTTTGGTATGAGTTCCTTTAGGGAATCCTTATAAACATCTAATATCACTTTGGGATGAATTTATTAGTCACAAGAAAACCCATCTTAATGACTGCAATTAGTTATGAAGCTCCAATACATAGGTAGTCTAGTAATCATGATGTTGAAGAGTTTCAAAGAAATATAACAAACCTATATCAAATCCTCATACTTGTTTCAAATTGAAAATTATATTGAGGATTCCTAATAATGCATAAAACACTTGAAACCTCAATATTGGAATCATACAATAGGGATAAATTTTTACTTATTACACTCTTTTAGTTAAAACAAGTATAGACATGCAAGTTGAAGGTTTTAACGGTAGAAATCACTCAATGAAGAGTTACAAACCTTAAGTATCACCTTCATCAAGATGAGAGAGACATAAAAAATAAAATAATGGAGTAGGAAGATAATATAATGTAAGAATGCCATGTGTCAAAAAATCATCTTGTAATAGCCCATCAAAAAGTGGGATTATAACTCCAACGAGAGGGAGTTATTTTGAAGAAGCATGCAATCATATATGATGACCTTGTATGGCACCCATCAAGGATAACTCCACTGACACTTATCCTAGAATGTTGAGACCATCAAGAAAACACATAATTTATAGACTTGGTGGTAAAATATTTTTATTTTGTAATTGGTTTTATGCATGTGAAAACCAACATGGACTCTTGAAACATCTTCCTTCTCTCTCTCTCTCTCTCTCTCTCTCTCTCTCTCTCTCTCTCTCTCTCTCTCTCTCTCTCTCTCTCTCTCTCATCCTTTATTTTATAAATTTAGCCTTGAATGACATCGTATCTATTATCAATCTGAGTATGGTGAAGCCCTTCTCAAGTTAACACTTGTTTTAGATTAAGGTAAAAGCAAGTTTTGAAGGGGCCCCAAAACCCTAGTACAAGGAAAGAAAGAAAGAGCATCCAAAACCACAGGCAAAGCCTAAAAACTACAATAAGGAAGAAGCAAAAATAGGTTTTTAATGGACTTGAAACCACCAGAAGGACTACCAGTCAAAACCCAGATTTAACAGAGTTCTAGCTACACCAAAGGCATAGGATTACAAAAAGAAAACAAAGAACAGGACCAGTTTCATAACCAACAAGAGGAACCAGATTATTCATCCAGTTCCAATATCATTTTCATAGTTTCTTTTCCTTTCATAATAGTATCCTGGGTAGTGGTTGCCGCTAGCATGGCTCTTTTTTGTGTAACCTTCTTTCTTGAACTTTGTCTCATCCTTTTGCTAGGTCCCTCCAAGGCTTTGGTCTCCTCATTGGCTCTTTTTCCAATATTGACAATAGCAGCACAAATATTGGACGTAACTTCCTCCATTTTCATTTTGTTGTCCTTAATGAGTTCCCAGAGGTTATTCTCATAGGCTTTGAGCTTGACTGGGATCTCTCTTATCTGATTTTCCATATTGTTAATTTTGTTCCATACAGCTTTTAGGGTATCTTCCATAGTTTCCACTTTCCTTTTGAGATCCATAATCTCCCTACACATCCAAGAATCAAGTTGGAAAGATGCCTCTGCTTTGCAATTAACCCAAGTCATTGGTGTGTGTGTTTCATCATTCTATTTTTTCCCTCTCCATTCCTCAAAATTTTTATTGGGACTATTCTTGACTTCTTCAACGATATCCTCTCGACCCTTTTGTTCCCACTCTTTAATTCCAGTTTGAATTTCCATATCCATATCTTGATTATCATCTTGACATGTAGTTTCCTTTTCGTTCTTTGAAGTTGGGTCCTCAATAGGGCCATCCTGGACAAATTCATCCTCTAACACTTTTTGATTTTCCTCTGTATCTTCTGTTCTATTTGCAGAATCCTCCTCTATGTTGACATCATCTTTTTCATTCTTCTCAGGACATTCTTCATCCTCATTAGAGTTTGTATCCTAGCTTTCAGTTCCTTCTTCCTCCAAGTTTTCCTCCCTGGGTTTATCAATTCTCTCCTGTTCTATTTCTCCTTCTACATTCTGCTTTTTAGCACTAGGGAGCTTGATTTTACCTTTCCTATTTACACTTTCACTCTTTCTGTTCCCTGACTCCTTGTTTTTACCCTATTTGGGGTGCTTTACCATTGCATTATTCTTGCAATAGCCTTCAATTAACAGAATAAGGCCTTCATGTAGGATAGGGCACGTTTCCTTTTTCCTATGAGCATATAAACTTTGGACCAAGGAGAAGCAAAGATAAAAGGGAAAAGACAAACTTACCTTGTGCCTGAAATGGTTAAGGAAGACAAAGTGGAATTTGTGCACTCGCTTACTTCTTCTGTCTAGGATGAAGTACTCCCTTATGCAGCTTAAGACATCCCTCCATATCCCTTTAATCTAATCCAATTCATAGAAATCCCCGTTCTTGACCAGATTTTGCTCTTCCTCATCCATCTTGGGGAACTTACAAAAGGCCTCATTCGAAATGCTTGTCTGCTTGGAGAATTTAAGTCCATCCATAGGCAGCCCTGTAACCTCAGCTATAAAATCCTCTGTTAGGTTCACTGTGATACCATGCAGGGTGACCCTTTCATCAGTCCAATTTTTGAAAAAAGCCATAGTGATATGTGGTTTTGACCCATGGAGTCTTTCCATATAGCTCACAACTTTTCCTTTCTACAGAATTCTCCAGACTTCTTGTTTCTCTTTCCATTCATCATAGCTCTTGGGTTCCTGCTTCTGGGGTTCTCCCTTCCTTTCACGTGCCATACTCATTTTCTTTGAAACCCAGTTGCTATGGTCTTTACAATGATCCCACCTACTACCAAATTGATTAGAAAGTCAGCTTTGTTTGTGCTTATTCAGGATCTGCTTCTCACTCTTGATGGCCTTCCTCTTTAATGATTGTTGTCCTTTCCCCGTGATGCCACTCCTCCTACTCATTATATTTCTATTACACTCCAATCTTTCCTTCCTTTGCATGGGTTGCATCATGAAGAATGAGCACCCTCAAATCCACATTCTTTTCTAATGTTTCATGCCACCTCACTGTTTGACCTGCCCGAACTGCACAATTAGCTAGCCAATCTGCAACACCATTGGCTTCATGAAAGGTGTGGGTTATAATCACTTCTTCAATTTTTTTTATTAATGTTTTCATCTCCATTACCTTATCCTATATGGTCCAAGACACAGTATTTATATTGTTAAGAATATTTATAATATTCAATGAGTCCCCTTCAAGCCACAATTTGGGATATCCCGATTCCACAGCTATTTTGAGGGTCTGAAGGGCAGCTGTAGCTTCAGCAATGTGGCAATTCAATTTACCAATGGGGATTACAACAGCATCAATTACCTTTCCCATATGGTTTCTCAAAACTTCCCCACAACCTGCATTCCTTGGGTTCCCTTTGGTAGCACCATCAAAGTTTCCTTTAATCCATCCTTGAGGGGGAACATTCCAAGTAACTCCTGATCTGGGATTATCAGGTTTACCTATAGGATTATCTGTCCTTAAGGGATTATCCACTTGGAGAGTTGAGCTTGGATTCTTTTGTGATAAAAAATTCTCCTTTAAAGCTCTAATGATGTTCTATCCTACCACCCATCCAGGAAGTTCTTTATTTCTAAAGATTCAGTTATTTCTTTCCTTCCATATTCCCCACCAAATATGGGGAAGAGTAAGTTTCCATAAAAAAAGAACTTTGGGATTCTTTGAGGGGTAGTACCAGCTTTTGAGAGATAATTCCACATTTTTGTGGTGAATCCATGTAATGCCCCACAAATTGAGAATCTCCTTCCAAACTAACTGAGTGAAGGAACAATTCACAAATAGATGATCTCTATCTTCAAGGTCTTTTTTACAAAGCATACACTTGTTTACAATATTAATTCCGTGTTTCTATAAATTATCCAAAGTCAATATTTTGTTTTGGAGAAGGGTCCAGAAAAGGAATTTGATTTTAGGGATGAGCCCCTTAATCCAGGCTCTCGTCCATAACGATTTGCTACCATTTCCCTTAGAGGTGAAAATGGAAGAAACTTTAAACTGTCTACTTGGCTCATTGTGCCAAACAATTTTATCTTCATGGTTAGGATATAGAGATATATCATTTAGGGATAATTTAATATCCTTGAGATCTTGATCATAGTCAGTGAGGTTAACCCAAGAGTTGTTCTGCCAGTATTGGTTAACCGTTATTCCCACTCTTTGCTTGCATCTATCTATAACATCTTTATCTTGGATTTCTTCCTGTAACAGTTTTCCTCTTAACCAAATATCTTCCCAGAACTTCACCTTTTTACCATTGCCAACTTTCCATGAGCTTCCTTCTTCTAAAACATGTTTTGTCCCCTGGACTGCCCCCCCATATGGCAGAAGGATGAGAAATGTCCGGAGTAGTAAAGAATTCAGGGAGTGACTTTGCCTTGAATAAGTACTTGTGCTTCCATATTTTACTCCATTATTTATTTTCCTGATAAACCCTCCACCCTTGTTTAGCTAAGAGGGCTGTATTCATACTTCTAATTTTCCTTGTACCAAGTCCACCATCCCTGATAGGTTTACAAATGTTATCCCATGCTATAAGAGGCATTCTCCTTTTCTCCTCAGTACCTGACCAAAGAAAGTTTCTCTGGATTTTTTCAATAGCTTCAGTAAATTTAGTGGGGATTTTGAAAAGACTCAAAGCGTACGTAGGTATGCTTTGAAGACTTGCTTTGAGGAGTGTGAGCTTTCCACCTTGGCTTAGAAGACTACCTTTCCATCCCGCCAATTTCTTACTAAATTTGTTAATAAGTCCTTCCCAAAAAGCTTCAGGAGCTTTCGACCCTAAAGGGAGACCAAGGTGCTTGTTATTTTCTTCTTAGATGAATAATAAATTGGGTTTAGCCTTATTTAATACTTCTTTCATTGTATGCTTGTGACTATGCATGATTGATAGTGGTAGTGTCCTAACTTCATATTTTTATCCTCTCAACCTTACTTTATTTCAATTAGGTTGCATGTTTGAAGGTCACATGAATTATTATAGCTATTTATGTAGGGAATTAGATTTGTAAATATACCATTAGTGTTGATTCACTTCACCTCTTGGTTATCCCTCCTAATTCATGCATCTCCCAATACCTCGATGTTAAAATAATGATGTAAGGAGAACCTCAAATTGGAGATGTGTGGTTTGATTAGACTTGATTCACTTCATAATTTCATAGGTAAGTAGAGGCAAATATTTTTTTACTTCACCCTTTTTACTTTCATTTTTCTCTTTATCCATTTTCATTGTAAATTGAATAGCTTTAGTAGTAGTTTGGGTGAAGTATCAAGAGAGCTATCCCATATATAGAGATTCACCTCATTGATTAGGCTACCCACAACCTAGAAATGTTTTCATTGATATAGTATAAGTAATAATTTTAGAACAACCTTCTTAGAGGTATAATTTAGAGTGATTAAAATCACCTAAAAACATTCTCTTATATGTAGAGAACATGTGTTCATTATATGAGTTCAGGCATAATCATTAAAAATATAAGATTTTATACAATGACATAAATCATAATAAGATAAGAAGGTGTTGATATGGTTAAAACCATATGTCTATATGACCCATAAATAAAATCATGGTCTAATGTCATCCCCATAAAGTTACAAAAACTTCTCGTCATGTTTCATATTTGTTGGAGACTATTGATTGAGTTAGAATATGGTTGGAATTGACAATTGGTAGTTCTAATGTGATTTAGGAAATGTTCACCTATAACTATTATTGTGGGTGTACTCATCTAGTTCTTGTTGGTATACTCAACTAATTACTATAGGTGTTTCATAGTTGGTTCAAGTGCTCTACATTTATAGGGTCAATCCAGCCAATGGTTATAGGTGTGTTTGGAGAATGTCTATAGGTTATTTAAACATAAAAAACTAGTATATTTTCCCATCCCAGTTAGCCATGAAAACAATAAACAATTATGAAACCATTGAACTATATTCTAAAACCTAGATAGAACATATTAAACTTAAGATTTTGTTTGCACACACACGCACACATATATATACATCTCTCTCTCTCTCTCTCTCTCTATATATATATATACATACATACATATATATATATATATATAACATGTACATGATTATATTTATGAGTATTTTATAATGGAAACTATATAAAAAATTAAAAAAATCTTGAAAGCCTTATGCATCAAATGAGGTCATTTCTAGTGTTGATTAGAGATCATGAACCATTTTTTATATTGATTCAACACATGAGCTATGTAAGCATGATTTTCTCAGGATACTTAGATAATATTTTTATCTAATAACTCTAACTCTAATAAATGAGTAGATTATACCCCTTGTGGTCTAGCAGTCCCTAGAGAGACAATCAAAGACTATGAATTTTAACTTCTAAAGGAAGAATGGCTTTAGAACCAAAAACTAAAGTATACAAGGTTTCACTTATGGGTGTGAAAATACTAATTCTATAATCCAATAAGTTAGGCTAATTTTAATATGTGAGTACTTACCATATTTAAAAATTTTAACCATAATGGACTTAAGGGTCCTTTTTCCCTTTTCCTCATCTATTAGCTTGATGTAGTAAAAAGAGGTGGCGCAATTTGAAATTAGAGCCTTATGGCTAAGATCACTCACATAAGGGTTTTTTGAAGGGGAGTAATATCAAAAATTATCTAAGGGAAGTAAATTATATATATTTTTATTTAAATGTATCAATGAAATCAAGGCCCCAAGTATAAAAGGGCTACATGATAGCACTAGGTTGTAGATAATGGGAAACAATATGAATATATTGAAAGAATTTGTGGAATTTGGCACACTTCCTAAAAAATCAACTATATCATGATCTAAGGTGGTGTAAAAATATCATATATGATGGATCCTTATAGAAGTCATGTGACCAACAAAATAACCATTATAAACACTAATATTATATTTGAGAAAAAAACTAAGAGAATCAGTCTGAATAATGTATCTAAATAATTATTTTTCAAAGCAATGATGTTAAATACTACTATCAAATAATACATACTTAGATTCCACCATGTGAAGTCATAACTTATGTTTAGTAGTGAAATATTGGGGATAATATTGATAATTCAAATACTTTGTGTTTTTATATAATAAATGAATACACACACACACACACACACACACACACACACACACACACACACACACACACACACACACACACACACACACACACACACACACACACACACATGAAGTAATTATAATATAAAAATGTTCTCATTCAATAAAATTTGATCTATGAGCTCTAAAATATCCATAGATGAATCATGTATACAATGAACTATGACTTGGATTTTATCATAATTTTGATTCACATACATGAGATCAAACTTAGTTACAAAGTAATATAATGAACATATCTCTTAGATAGAAAATATTGGGAAAGAAGGTCTCAAAACTACTTAGATCTAATAATAACTGATGTTTCTTGAATCAAAATTTAATGTCTCATGTGCTTAGTGTAAAACACAATAACTAGGCATTACTATTTTTAGTTATTTTTGTAGTTAAAATAGTAAAACTAATAAAATATATGTACATCATCATATTATTTTAAAAATACAATAAATATATATGTTTCTCTAAGATAAATAATAAAATGATTTCTAGGTTATGTGGAATGAGTGTGAGAGGGAACATAAATATCATCCTAGTAACATCGAATACATCTTGACAATATTATGACCAAACATGATTACTCTCATTTTTATTAATTCATTAAAAGGGTGGAAAATGTAGGTGAGGTCTCAAATAACCTCCAAATGGACCCAGTATTTCTAAGGAAATAAGTTATGTCATACTCATACTTAGGAGGGAACATCAATATAATGGCATGGATATTATCAATATCAATATCAATCCCATGTCTTGAATTTTTGGATAGTGAATCAAAAGACAAATTTATTAGGGTTAAGATTTAAAGTATACTCCTTGAGCTGATTAGGTGTAAATATTTATAAGGTGATAAACCTATCTCATATACTTACCTAAAATTTCATCCACACATTACTATATTATGATGTTTATTAGGTCATGAAAAATGTGAGTCATGGCCCTCCAATAATTTTTCCATCATTTTTGAAGTTCTAGGACATGAAAAAATGGTAAAAGTTACCCAATAGGTTATGAGATTTATTTTTATTTATTATTATTTAGATATATAAATATAATTATAACCAAATTGAAAATCCATAGTATATAATGTCTTAAAACCAATCATAACATCAATGATGATTTCAATATAAGATAAATAAAAATTGTCTTAAGACATGCTTTATTAGTGTATCTAAAATTAATGCATATCCTAATTCTACCATTCTTTCTTATAATGAGGATGATGTTAAATATCCATATAGATTAATCCAAAAGTTTATTAAACCCATTTTTTTTTAATTTAACGATATATTCCTTGACCATCAAGGAAAATTTAACTTGATAGGTGTAACTTATACTTGACTAACTTGGCATTATGCCAATTGAATATGTTTTGCACCAATATGGAAGTATCAAACCCGTTCTTGTAATAACACTCATAAGAAAAGGAATTAGTGAAATCAATGATAATTTTAATGTATCACTAAATTAATTTAGAGTTAAGGTAACACCCAAATTCTCATTATTACAATTATTCATCTCAATAGTTTATTTTGGTAGATAAAAATGACCTTTAAAATTGTGTGGGCCAAATGATTATCAAAAGCATATTATTCTACATATTATTTGTTAATTCCTCACTTAAATTATCCAATGAGTCAGGAATTAAGGAAAAACTCATTTTATGACTATAATTTAGGAGATCATCATAATAATTAAGATAAAAAAGGATAACCTCATTAATTTTAGATAAATAAAATGAAATTTGATAATCCTTATTCTCTAAATAGGAAATTATTAAATATGCATCATCATGCTTAACTAATGGATCTAACTTAATTGATACTATAAACTTGGATATGAGATCTAAGCATGAGGACTAAACATGATTGAAGATGAGGCTAGGGAGTTAGCTAGTTTATTCTCATCTAAAGAAATGGATTCAATAGAGAATTAACCAAAATATTTAACCATAACTTTAACTATAAATTGGTATGTTCAAATATGCTCTAATATAGTCTTGTAAACATAAATCAATCAATTAATGACCAGTTATGAGTTTCCAAAGGCTATGATATTATGTATCCAAGGAATTTGGGAGAAACCAACCTAAATTAAAAGGATTCATACTCGGCCATGTTATTAGATAAAATGAAATTTATATTGAAGGTGAAGAGCCTAGTATTTTCATTTTTGGAAGTTAATATTATAGTAGTTGACCCTAAACAACACTTTTCTATATCAAAATTCAAATTCAAATTTTCTAGTAAATATTACATCATATTAAGAATAAGACTCCCATTACTCTACCTAACATATTTTCACCATACACATATCTATAATCCATTCCTAAAGTAGACAAAAAGGTTCAATATAGAACTTAATCTGTATAATGTGGAAAATCTCATCACAATAACTTGCTTGATTGACATATATGATACTTTATGTTGATAATTTATTGATCTAGGCTCAGCTTATTCATCAGTATATTTTTCCTTGCATAAAATTGTCTAGCTCAAACTTTAAATACTTATCTAATTGAAATGGTTGTATTTAAATTTATAAATTTAAATAGTCGGATCGTCCCACTATTTAAATAATAGAGTTTACTTAGTTAAGGGAGAAGTTATGGGAATATTTGAAATCCAAAAGTATTATTTTTATTAAAGGTTAAAAGTGGGTTCCTAAAGGGACCCAAAACATTTTACAAAAGATACAATGAAAGATAAAATAAGACAAAACAAAAATACAATTAGCCACAGGGACAACTAGGGGGAAACCCGAGTAAATAAATAATTGTTAGTAGACAACAAACTAGCAGTCACCAAAAATATATCCTACATATCCATAAAAAACATCATCCTTTTATAATTATAGTTATTTTAGTGTTATCATTACTTCCCATTTATTTATCATATTTTCTAGTTTATTCTACACAAAATCATATTTATTACCTTGTTCATCCATATATTTGACCTTGTCATGACCTAATTCCATGGGGCCATATTTTATTTGCTTGAGACCTTATTTTCACAGTTTTATTCCTTCTCCTCAATATTTCATATGAGAAAAATTTCACTTTCAACCCATTACATACTAATTTTCATATTTGAAAATTCTATTTTGACATAGAAAATGTCTTCAACTTTGTTCCAATCCTATTGATAAATATGCTTTTAAATATTTTGACAAGGGGACCCTGACTTCCATTTTTTTATCAAGAATATCCATACTAGAATTCAATCTCATTTTATTATTATAATTCCATGTGAGGATACTTAAATGTAAGTTAGAATCACATTATAATTTTTGTGTTCTCTCCACTAAAATATAAACCAAAACCCCATTCTATATACCAAGAGTAACATTATCATATTTTTTTGTATGAAATCAGAAATGCATCATGTCTATAAATCAATCCTAAGTTTGAGAGGATAGATCATATCATACACTTATGATTGGGGATATATTAGATAATTGGGAACATGACAAATATGGGGATCCACTAGACCTAATTAGGGGATCTCTTATAATAATACACAATGCTAGGGAGGTTTCCAAAGCATCCAATCAAGCACAATCATGCAATAACCATAAAGGAGTCCTATGTTTTGATATCTCAGTAAACTAATAACAAGTAAATTAAATCTAATCTAGTTCTCAATAAATATTATGGCACAAAGTGAGGGTTATAAATAATAAAAGTGAACAAGAATATTAGACATATACTCATGTCAATGTATATGTAATCATAATACATGGAAGAGAAGTACAAATTCATATCTAAATATTATTACAAGGGAGGAACAAATTTAGGAATACTTACCCTTGAGGATAAACCCACTGAGCCTCAATCTCTCCCTTGGCCAAGGTGCTTCACAAGAGGTTTTTGTGGTATCTAAGGATGACAAGGATAAATAATCTCTATACTACATAACCTGTCATTATATCCACAAGACTTACCCATAAGAGAAGATCTGTATCTTTAACAAAATAATGAAATCCTAAGATTACTCCTCAAGTAGAATGGTGGATAAGCAAATGTGCAATAACTCTTACTTATTCTTATCTTTTATAAATGGTTAAATTAACTTATATATATCGATATATTTAACCCTAAGCCCTTTTTAAAAGTCTTGGCTGATAGGTTTGACCCAATCAACTTAGTAAAGTTATGGATAAGATTTCACTAGGTCATGGGATAGGTCAATTAAGAGCCGATCTAGACCCTAAATGAAATTTAACCAATATTGTATAGTGTTAACCCAGTCAACCTAGTATAGGAAAATGAGGTTAAAAATTATACAAAATTGTTAATGTTAACCTAGTACATTAAATAGTCAAAAGAGGGTTAGGTTTAGGAAAAGGGGGGAAAAGATAGGAAATGACCGAGGAGTGTGAAATAGAAAATAACAAGCTTAGGGATAAGGTTTTTAGGAGATAAGATTATATATAACAAGTCACAAAAGGGACAATAATCTTACAAATCACTAATGGTCTGCCCACCCCTTTCCCAGTGCACCCCTTAAGGAATGAATTCAAAGAGGTTAAGACTTGATGAGTTATTGCAAGATACAAAGTGTCAGTAAGTGATAATTATTTTAAAATATTATGTGTATACATATACCCCACTCAAATATCATCACATATAACATGAATGCAACATGGGATGGTGCTTTAGGAATAGAACATGATAACACATAATGCTAATTGAAATGTAGTAAAGAGAAAATAAGATAAATGAAAGGACATAATTGAAAAACACATACCTTTACTTACCATAGTGTTGTAGATAAAGAAGTAGACTAAAATAAAAGTGAAGGCAACCAAATGTGAAGAACATTAGGCAAACCTATAGAGATTAGTGTAAAAAAATAGCCAAAAAATCCAAAAAAAATAGAATATAATAATATATTAGTGGAAACAGTTCCCTACGATATCATAATTCCATAATAATTTATAGTTTGGAAAAAGAGTTAGTAGAGACAAAGCTATGCAGGTCTTAGGAAAATTGGAAAATTAGGATTGTTAAAGTTAAGGTTAGAACCAAAATAAGATGGAAAATGAATGACAAAATGATGGAAAATGAATGACAAACTATTGTAGAACATAGTAAATCACATTAGAAATCATGTAAAACATAAATGGAAAAAAGGAATCAAGAACATACTAGATCAGGTTGGGAAGTATGTAAAACATGAATGACAAATGAAATATCAATGCAATAAAACTTTAACAAAGATATGTAGGAAAGTGAAAAGTAACCCCATGTAAGATAAACATGTCAAATCAAACATAAAAAAACATGAATGACTGAAAATAAAATTGTAAATCAATATGTAATACAAGTATGTCAAATGAAGGTAAAGAAAGCATAAATAAGTGAAAATGAAATGTAATTCAAGATGCAATACAACAATGAAGAAGTAATATATAAAGAAAAATATGTAATAAAATGTCATATGTAAGATAAGTTAAGTACACATAAATCAAACAAGAACATGATGGAGATATGAATATAAAAAAGCTTTAAAGGATGAAAACTCAAACTTAGTGCTTGTTCTTGAGATACAATGTAATAAAACACAACCACATATTGACGTGACTAGGATGACAATGATATGGTTTGGTAAGGAAATGGTGTAAGGGTGTTTATCAGGAAGTTTTGGTCCTATCCAAGGTCTTATAATGCACATCACAAACTATAAACCAAGAAGCATAATATGGTAGATGTGATCAAGGATGTTATCAGCTAAAAGAAATATCCAATAATGAGAATAAAAGGAAAATATTATGTAAATAAGGAATGTGAGGTACCAAATGGGTGATGTAAACATCTTTAGAAATAATGAAACACACTAGGAAAGTGAGAAAGGTAAGGAAATTTCAACACCAAGGACTTAGGACATTTTGACTAATGAACACAAAGCTTGGGATAACAAGTGAAGTATATAGATCATCTTATGAAGGCTATATACATGAAAATTAAAATGGACCTACAATCCCATAGTATGTTCCCCATTCCTCAGGACCCCTTATGGAGCCATTGGTCTACTATGGATATTGGGTACATGGATGAGAAAGTAGGTGACACTAGATAGATTTTTTTATTCCCCTTTTCTAATCTACTAGCCTATCACACCCCAATGGACCTTGAATTTATTTTTTGGCCAATTGTGGAGTTTAAGTTTTGACTAGAAGAAGGAGATGTTCTTGGAATCACATCTTTTAGTGTGATTTGACTTTTTGATAATTTTTAATTTTACCTTTTGGATCATTACCATTTATTTGTATTTTATGATTTGGATTTTAAATTGTTTTGAATTTTTTCTATTCTTCCTCCATACAAATTTGGAAAAACAAACATTGGTATTAAGTTGATAAACAAAAAAGAGATTACGCTTGGTTACTAGAGAAAAGGACCCAAAGACTAAGGTGTCTAAAGACTCCTAGGCTTTCCCATAAGTAAGTGTGCAATCTCAAAATTGACTGATGTGAGCCTTAAATGAAAAGAGGTAAGGGAAATATGGGGATCATAAGAGATACATCTATGTAATAAGTGAGAAAATGATGAATATGATCGTAGCTAATCATAAAGAGATAAAATAGTGTTATGAAAGGGACGGGTCTATACTTATGATAATTATGTTATTAGAGAATCCATGATAACCTACAATGGATCTATAACAAGAACTAATGAATGTAGTAGTCATCCCAAAAAGTGTTTTAAAGATGTTTAAATGTGGTAATTTGTGAGAAAGGTCATGTCATATCCATTGTATTACAATTGAAATAATAAGCTAAACACCAATGAGGTGAATTCTAAGTAAGGGGGAAAATAATCATAAAGTATTAAGGCAAAGAATTACACAAAAAGACAAAAAATGATATATACGGACAAAAATGAAAACAAATGCCAAATGTGATGTGTAAGAAAACCAAAAAATGCAAAGGAAAACAATGATGCTAGTAAAGTGTGAATAAAAGAAGTCAAGTGCATAAAAAAAGAAACATGAGACAAAAAATAAAAATAAAGATCTATGCTAGCATTTGTATCAAATATGAGCATGTGAAATACAAGGCTATAAGTATTGGAAGGTTTCTTGAAGCTAAATTAATAGGTGTTATGTATTGTTGAATAAGAGTGGGCATCATAAGATGCCCCAATGGGTAAGTGGATTTAGGGATGGGCATCACAATATGCCCCAAATTTTGAAGGGACATGTGGATGGGCATCGTAAGATGCCCCAACATATGAGGTGGAGTGAGGTAAAATTGAACCATTAAAATGATTTACATTAGGTTGGTAGGTGAATTTAGAGATAGGAAAATGTGTTGGTTTGTTATATTTTAATGATGTTTAATGTGACATATGATGTGTAAGAGAGGTACAAAGAGATAAAATAGGTCAGGGAGGACCATGTATGATATGGTTTGGATTAGGTATTTGAACTAGGTACTCTTTTGGTTCATGTGACCTAAGAGGTTGAGGTTCAATGGATGAAATGATATTTTTAAAGTTGTTCATGTTAGCTATTTTTTCCTTATTGGTGTATGAAGAAGGATCGACCATGGTTTAAAAAACATTAGTGGAAGAGGTGTAGGTATATGGTAATTGTTTTTCACTAGGTAGTTGATGTTGATGTGATTGTGGTTCTTGAGATTGAATATGAGAAGCTTGGAGATAGTCTTGATAACGTTGTTTTGTGAGAGTATCAAGATTGAGATGTGGACCAAGTAAGGAAATAAAAATAGATCGGTGAATATCATGACAAGACTCATGAGAATGACTTATAGTAGCATGACACCAATAAAATTTATCATGATTGTACCATTTTTTAGGAGGTTTGGAATTATCAAAGCTCATGGGTTTATAGGGTGGAAATCATTTCTTAAGTTGTTATAGAATCAAGGTAGGGTGGGTTGGGATAAAATTGGTTGAATTGAATGCTCAATTTTGAGGTTAAAGAGGCTTGGATTAATTATTGTAATGATAAAATTATTGGAAAGTTTTTTATTAGTTATTTGAGGTGTTTTAAATTGAGTAATAATAAAGTCTTGCCTTTTTGCTTGGTCTAAGGCTTTGTCTAAAGCTTTACGGGAAAATATTTGAACATTGTATTTAAGTGGAGCTTTAAGAGCAATAACAAATAGTTTTATAACAATATAATTATTCATGTTATGGTGCACTTTATGAGCTAGATACTTCCATCATTTGATGAAAGTGTGAGCAGTTCCATTAAGAAGTTACTTGGCATTGATGAAATGGCTAAGTTAATTTTTGAGAAGGTCATCATGTTTTAATTCCTTCACTAGAACATTTATTAAATCCTCTAGTTGTGAGATGGAATTTCTAGGAAGTTGGTTATACCATTCAAGTTCATGAATAATAAAGGTTTTATCTAAGAGCTTCGTGGTAGTAAAGGTGTTAGTTTGGACCCATTCCTTATATAGATTACCAAAAGACTTAAGAAAGATAGTAGGGTCCTTAGTCCCATTATATGTGATAGTTGGAGAAATGTCTCTAATATCTATGGATGTAATGAATGGAGATAAAGGTTCATTTTGAATATGTTGAAGAATTTTTTATTCATTAGAGGTTGAATGATGATATTCGCATTGGAATATCTAAGAGGAGGGGGGAGAATTTGTTGATTTGTTTGAGACATGATTACTTGACGTGGTTGACTAGTCATGTGTAATAAATATGGTTACATGTTTATCATTTGAGAGTGATTAGTTGTTTTCATGATGTTCATTTATTAAACTATGTGTGCAAGAATTTGAATTGTGTCAATTTGTGCATTAGCATTTGAAGGTGGGGTATTAGTGTTGATGGGAGGTGTTGATGCTTCTAATTATCTCATAGGTGATCTTAGTTTTGATGAACACTTCTTATTTTAGGATCCTAAGGATTCAAGGCATGAGTTTCAATTTGTGACAAATTTTGGATGTATATGGTGGAATAAAAGTAGAGTGTGAGAGTTATCCATTATATTTATTTAATTTGGTGGTTGGGATCCATCAGGGCCCTGTACTTAAAACTTTATGATATTTATTATCCCCAAACTATTCTAAGTGCATATTAAAAATGATCCTAAGCTAAAGTGATATTTGATTAAAAATAGAAAAAAAGAGGGTAAGGTAGAAAAGAAGACGTGATTTCAAACTTCCATCCTAGATACTATGATAAAGCTCTTATTAGTTTGAGCAAACATGACCCAATTTATGATGTGAAAAAGTTTGAACACAAATTTCACCATAAAATAGGCAAGATTCAAAGGAATCATGAAGATCACAAGTAAGAACCAATTTTTCTTTAAGTGTTTTTCTACTATAACATGAATAGTATAAGCACATCTAGATGCAGAGGAAAATAAAATAAATTAAACTTAAAATCTTTCAGTTAAATTAGCATAGCACAAATTGACAACCTTATGAAAGAAAATATAGCTCAAAATACAAAGAACCATTCAAATCTAAGATATTAACATGTGATTTAGAGATAACAGTAGATTTTTTAACACACTATTTAGACAATCCATTTAGAATTCTTTAGTTATATTCAAATACTTTCTTTATGCAATTGTTCAAAGTCTCTCCTTTACAAAATTGTAACCCCTACCTATTTATAGAGAACATAGGTGGTGTATTGGTTTTCTTCATGAAACACCTATATGTAAGACAAGGACAATTGTACTTTATACAAAAATTCCAATACACATGACTTCCCACATCAAAATTGACAAATAAAACTAATAGAAGCTAATAGACTAGCATATGTATTACAAAAAATTATTCTTTTCCATTACATTGGTGGTAGGTCCCTTGATCATACCTATTTGAGGATGTCATTCACCTTGGTATATTATTATTTGATCAACTCAAAATCCACTGTAGGCTTCATCAGATAATCCTCTTCCTAATTTGCCAATGTGTTGAATTCTTTGTCACCTTTTATCATGAGTTCTATGATGTATTGTGCCTCTAAAATTTGCCTTCTAGAGGTAACGATGACATCAAGGATATTTTTATTATCCTTGATAGACTATCCTTGATTCTCTTTGATGTTTTGTATGAATACATTAACCATTTTCTTGAACTCTTCATCATTTATTAGGCCCATGGTAGTGGGTTGAGAAGGATCAATCAATAGAGTCCCCAAGAGCTTCTCCATCTTGTTTATTACGTCTTTGTCTTCCCTCATGAAGTCATTGAAATTATTGCACCAAGTGATTAATTCTTATATATTATACACTATGATTCCCTAAAGGGTGTCCAAATGTCCAAGTTTGATGATTTTGAAGTCCAGGGCCTGTTTTGTTACATGTACATTAATCATTTTAGCTACATAGGCTTGGGAGTCCTGCCATTAGGTGATTAAGGCTTATGACATATTAGCTTGATCAATTAAGGCACTTAATGTAATATTTATGTTCTTCAAGCCTTCAAATATGTCAAGAAGATACTTATTCACATCTTCACTATGTCCTCAGGGACTGAAAATACATCCTATGCTTCCAAATCCCACTTTTCCTTTTCTAGGTTGATGATTATTTGTTTCATTCCCTAGACCACAGCTAAGGTCATTGGTAATTCATCCACAACCAAACTTGAATGTCTTCTTGATGGATGAGGTGTTCCCATAATTATTTCCCTTACATAGGAGTTAGACCACAAAAGGCTCCACTCTTTGGAAGGTGAACTCCTCAGTACTTATAGTGGCCTTCTTTATTCTCACCTTCTCAAATCCAACTATCTCTGGATTGTATTATATAATAGTTTTTAGTTCATAGAATTTGATAACCTTTGATATTTCAATCCCCTCTCCACTTAACACTCTAGGATCATTCATTTTTATATTGCTTTACATTATAGCTTTGATAATTCTCCTCTCTTCTTGCTCCTTCATGAGCTCTCAAATCCAAGGTTTGATATCATCATGAGTATTAACACCTATAGTTGTAGTAATTACTCATAAATTGGATTGGGATGGAACCTTTTGGATTTTTTCATATATGAACCAATCTAGGATAGCAGGTCCATGTATGGGGAACTCATCATTAAAAAAGTTAACCTCACTAGTTACATGGTTCCATGTCATCTTTATCCTTTTAAAACACCTAGAAACAAGTGTCATCCCTACTTCCCTTTTTTATGATATGGGGACTAAATTGATACCTAATTCTTTCTCTTTTTCCATCTCACTTATCTATGGTTCTTTAACTTGTGCCAATTCAGGTTGAGCTTCCTCAATTTTCTCATCCTCCTAATTTGACCCATATATCTCTAAAAGTTCCTTGAATAATTATTCAAATATTTCATATGGTTCTAGGGCAACCATATCAATGTTATATTATAGATAACATGGTCTTGGAGGTGGAATTGATGATGAAAGGACCTTCCCCTAGTCTTTCTTTCAATTTCCTCTCACTAGGTCCTTGAATTTGGGGCACTTGTTGTTGTGGTTGTTTTGGAGGTGCACTTGAGGAGGAAGGAAATAGATGATATTATAATGGGTTCATTTTCTAGATTTATCTAGCTATCTTCTCTTCTCTTTGAAACCTATGCTCAAGTTTGAAACCATGTTTCTTGTACCTAGCTATCACGTCCTTGAAGTTTGTAGACTTAGTGTAGAGATGGTCATAAGGGCCAACCTTATGTTCATAGGCTACCTTTATAAGCTACTTGGATTTTAGATGGTGGATAACCTTGTTATTTTGTTCCCATCCTCTGAGTTCATCCTTTTGAAAGTAGAAGGAATCCCTATATCTAGACATAACGTCTAACTATTTCCAACCATTAATGATGGTTCTTCCAATCAAGAATAGGAAAGGGTGAAACATGCCTTTCCTTTTTTCTCTACATAAATTTTCTATCCCTTGGAGGAGTTGGGAAACAATTTACTATTTAGCCAATTTCATAAGGATATAGACTGGCAATCTAAACGGCTAAGTCATGATTCCCTCCATCCTAATGAAGGTGTAGTTTGGATAATACCATATGTTTCCCATGGGATCTACATATTTCTTGATGAGGTGGTCCACTCTAGGCATGGGGTTCCCTATGATGTTCTTAACCAAAGTAGGATATATGCAATTAGAAATGAATTTCATGTTGTCCCTGTATTTACAGATATTCATCTTTGACAAATGATCAGATATGGTAATCTTGTTGTGAGAAGACCAATTATTGATACCAGGAATATGAGTGGAGGCCATTAAATAGTTAAATAGATAGGAATTCATGGTGAATTATTGGCTAGTCTTCTTTTTTATGCCATAATATTATCTCCCCAAGTGGATGTTAATTAATTCTCTAATAGGTGGAGTTAGTTACTCTTCCACCATGAAATATATGTAGGAAACCCATCTAGGGTCAATATAGGTTATGGTGGCTACCTTGGAAGCTCTATTTAATATTATCATAATGATCACAATTCCCTCCTTAAATTACATAATGGGGATCTTCCCATCATGGCTCTTGGATATATGGGTTCCTTGGTTTAACTAGGGTCTTAGAATAGTATCCAAATTATGATTGGTTGTTCACTCTTTGATGGTGGGGAGGTCTATATGATCTCTAGGGAGTTTATAATAGCCTTAAAAATTCATAGGAGTAATGTATGTTATCTCTATTGACATACCCTCTCTAACTATACAATCACCATCAATTCTACAATCTATAAACATAAGTGCAAGCATATCCAAACAATGGAGTACATTTGGTTTTGTAGGTGATTGATGAAGATCAAACATCTAAATTATAACCAATTCATTGAATTTCCTCTTGTTTATTAAAATCTTTTATTTTCTAGAACTAAGAGGCTATAACTCATAAACAACATAGAAGATCTCAGAACAGTTCTTCATTCCATTGTTGAGTACCCTAGTATATAATTTTGGGTCTTCAAAATGCCTTCCCTCATTGTCTATAGTCAAATACACTTATACCTATTCTCTCCATTATTTCCTAGCTAATACCAGTATTCCTTAATTGCCTCAGGTGTTTGAGTGGCTTTGCTTTGGTCAAGATGAAATTTGAGCTTGCCTAATGCAATTATATCTCAAACAGTCAAGAATTAAGGTTTTAATGCTATTTTTACTAGGGATTCCTAGATATTTAATTATTAAAGGTGGTGGATTTCATAAATTCATTTGTTCTTTAGACTCGATGGATGGATTCACTTATGAAAATTATGTTTATTTAGCATACCAAAAATATGGATTTTTCATTTAGCGCTTACATGGTGCCTATGTGGCCTTCATAAGCTCATTTCATGGCATTCTCATGATGACTATTTTGAAAAATAACCATTTGTTTTTGAATCTCACTTTTTATCTCATTTTTTTAGATTGAATCTTTGATCAAGCATGGTTTTTTGGATCCTACAAGATGCACATAGTTTAATTAGTCATGAGACATTAATAAAACTTATGCTTAAAATGAATTCCTAAGGTTTATTTTTGTCAATAATAATAATAAACTTAGGTTAAAGCCTTTTATGCTAATTTTTCTATGTTAATATGCTAAGGATTCATTATAAAAGGCCTTTAAGAAAAAATCCCCCTTTACTGAGACTAAAAGAATTAGCTGAGATTAAATTTGATGGCTTTGCTAACACCAAATACATCCT
Organism: Torreya grandis; assembly: GCA_037957365.1. Classification (NCBI taxonomy): domain Eukaryota; kingdom Viridiplantae; phylum Streptophyta; class Pinopsida; order Cupressales; family Taxaceae; genus Torreya; species Torreya grandis. Next base: position 761,413 of record JARHVA010004082.1, on the reverse strand, counting down.
CATGGATATCAAATGATAAGAGTGATATCATCAATTTTAATCCTGTGAAATTATTTTAGCCAAATGATGAAGTTCCATGTTTCATGCTATTGAGAACTCTTGGGGATTTAGAGTTGATGCACTTCATTAGATCAAGATAGGTGATGCAGTGAGGACCTTTGGTCGTGATTTGAGAGGTCAAAGCCGATTCATTTTGAACTCCAGGGATCATTTTATCTTTCTACCATTAGATCAAGACCTCTAAATAATCATGGATCATTAGATCTACAGAAGTGCATGAGCTTTAACTTAGTATGATAGTTTATATATATAGTCTTAAGTTAAATGATTAGTCCTAAGTCTATCATATAAAAAAATATGATGAACTTAAAGCTAAGGTTTATTGCATTAAGCCTAAGGTTGAAACATTAGCATGGTCCCCTTTTAGACTTAGGTAAAATTTTGAATGAGGTTTTACTTGAAGGTATCGCTAACATCAAAGACATCCTTACAAACATCAAATGATGGGAGTGAGACTATCAAATTCAATTTTAAAGCATGAAGTTGGTATGTAGTTTTTCCTGGGTTGTTTTGCATCATTAGAGTAGATCTTTGAGGAAGTGAGAGTCATTAGATATATATAATTTCATGAACTTTAAGTTAGGACCTGATATACATAATGGTTTAGACTAAGGTCTTGGTCTTAAGATGTTATTTGTGTTTATAAACACAAAATACATTTTAAGATTGAAGCCTGTAAACATTAGTGAAAGTCTTGGCAATAAACAAAGGGAGCCTATGGACTAAAAATTAGGTAAACAAAGGGGGAATTAAAAAGGGTATAAGTATGATTTTATATTAAAGTTTAGTCATGCCAAAATCATGATCAAGCCTTAATATAAAATTAGACTTAGGGTTTTTTACAGAAAGAAATATGATTTTCCACTTACTCCTACCATTTTTGAATTCAAATCATAGGGTTTTTCTAATTGGGAACCTTCCATTTCTTCATGAAAACTATGATTCATCATCCAAAGACAACCATTAGTAGGGCTATCACATAAAGCACAATCACAATCAAATATGTAGAGGTTCATTCCTTTTCAGGTGAGCAATCTTCAAATTTTAATAAAGAATGACTTTCCCAAAGGCAATTCAAGTTGAAGATGTCTTGAAACATTCACAAGGGTCCTTATTTTATACAAGAATAAAAATGGGGGTATGTTGGTCCCAACAAATGGTAACTCATAGTGTAACATAGAAATATGTTAGAATGCAAGATTTTGGTTTAAACTTGCATATAAGTTCTTCATCTCACTTGACCTACACCATCACCCAAGTCAATTATTGGTTAAAACAATCCTTTCATGTGTAAAATATGAACTTTAATATTGAAACACAAACATTTAGTGTGTTTTTTTATTTCACTTACTGTTTGTCAAGCGATTTTGGAAGACAACATCTAGGTTTCATACCTTTAACCATAACATTGACTTAAAGCATATTTAGATGTTTATTAAGATTATTTGCTTTTAGTTTAGGGAAGGCTTGGGAATTGATCTAATAATATCAAAACATCTATAGCCTTGACAAAGATACCTTTGGTTCCACTCAAGGCCTTACTGCACTACTAGCTAGGCATCCATAGCCCTGGGGGAGATTACCAGAGTCACCTTTATTTCCACATTTATTGATTTTGAAATAATTTCCCCCTTTTTTATTTTTTAGGTCCTATGGAAAAGGTTGGGGTCCAATATATATAGGTTTTAAAGATTTGGTCAAATTCTTTGTTCTTGGGTTAATCACTTGTAGTTGAAACTTTTGTCCCAGATAAGGATGTGTTTTAAGTGCAATCATGAATGTGATTTAACAAAATAAATTCACCTCTTACACATATGATTATTCTTAAAAGTAATATAATATTTAGAATAATTTTTGAGTTCTTATGAGATAACTAACCTATATACTAGTCTATGCCAATTCCTTAGGTTGTAACATGATGCTTTGTCACCACTTTATGTTCACCTCTATAAGGTTCATATTCACATTTCTAAGTGGCTATAACTTCAAGAAATCTAAGAAAATTATGATCAAGGATTGTGTACAAGACTTATTAAATAAAAATAGCACTACCAAAATAGAAATAAAACACACAACACAAAGCAAACAAAAAAATCAAACAAATATAGACAAGCAAAACAAGGAAAACAAAACAAATTAAGAAACTATCTAGCCTACCTAATTTAACCTTAACCATCTTACAAACTTTATTCCATAAAGACTCCTATTAGAGTAGTAGTAAATTAATTCTTGAGATATTTCCCATTTGTGGGTAAGGTGAACTTTTTTCCTTGGAGATCCTTTAACTTGAAGGTGTTATTGCCTAGGATTTCAGCAATTTGGTATGGGCCAATCCATAAGGGTGTGAAGTTACCATGTTTGCCGTTAGGTTTTGATGCCTTATCCCAAAGGAGGAATAGGTATCCTTATCTGAATACCTTCACCTTGGACTTCTTTTAAAACAATATTTTTATAGTTTCTTGATGCCTATTGAAGTCTGCAAATGCTTTTTCTCTAGCATCCTCCATCTGAATGATGTGTAATAGCTTAGAATTAGCAAGCTCTTGGATTTCCTCCATGTATTCCTCCATGTATCCAAGTTCATTTTGACTCAAAATAGGCATTTTGGTTGGGTTTGATAAGATGGCATGCACTTTGTTTCTAAGGATGTAATGCCTAAAATTTTTTCCTTCCTTCACCAATCCATTCATCTTATTTATCAATCATGAAATATTTTATGTCTACATTTTTGAAATTGGTGCTCATGTATGCTATAGGGTGGTCACTTCCATCAACCTTTTGAGTCAAGACTATAGACATGATGTGGTCATAAGAAAATGAATACAAGTAAAATTACTTTGAGAAGTTATGACTTATCAAGATTGGGGCTTGATTGATTGCCTTCTTGATGTTATTAAATGCCAATTTGGATCCATCATCTTACGAAATTTTAGAATCCTTCTTAAGCATATGATTCAGGGGTTTGGCAATTTTAGAAAATCCTGAGATGAACTTTTTTACAAAGTTTATCTTGCTAAAGAATGACTTTAGTTCTTTCTAGATATTAGGTAGCTCAATCTTGGAAATGGCTTCTACTCTCTCAAGATCTATGGAGATCCCTTCTTTTGTAATGATGTGCCCTAATAGTTTTCCTTTAGTAACATAAAAGATGCTCTTTTTGGGGTTGATGGATATGCCATACATTTTGAACCTTTCAAACATTTGTTATAGGTACATGAAATTATCTTCTCTATTCTTGTAAAACACTATTCAATCATCCATATATATAATGATGCTTTTAACAACTAGACCTTGGAAATCATGCTCCACAACTACCTCAAAATTTGACCCTACATTATTCAATCCAAAGAGCATTCTCTTGTCAGAATACATTCCCCATTTAGTGGTGAATCTCATTTTCATTATATCTTCTTTGGAAAAAAAAACTTAGTTATATCTTGATAATCAATCCAAGAAGGAGATCATGGCAAATCTTGAAACAATTTGGATGACCTAGTCTAGAGAAGGTAAGGGGTAATTATCCTTTTTATATGCCTTATTTAGATTTTTGAAATCTATGCACAATCTAATTTCTCAATTATTCTTCTTTAATGGGACCGAGTTATCAACCCAAGTGGAATTCCTAATAGGAAACACAATCCTTGCATCCATTATCTTTTTGACCTCCCTAAAGATCATGGGTTCCAAGACAAGGTTGATAGGTCTTTGCTTTTGATTGAAGGGTTTATAATTTTCCTTGAGGGGTATGGTGTGAGTAATTAATCTTGGGTTAACTATTTTATAGTCTCATAGGACCAAACAATTACATCCTTATATCCGGTAACTAGCTCTCTAGACTTTTTATTTTTCATCTCAATACAAACCTTTCCTAGGTTCACTTATTGGGGGTGATCGTGTAGGCCAGGATTTGGTACATGATAGTATTTACCGCTTACCTTGGGTACCTTTGGTGTTTTCAACATATTGTCATGATTAAACAACCTTTCCAATGAGATCATCCCTTTAGGTATCTTATTGTCATTTAGTTGGATGATTTTACTATTAAGCTGCCTTTCAGAAGAATTTTCATTAGCTTCATCAATAATGTGAGCTTGAAAGGCCCTAGGATTAGTCGAGAAATATAGAATTTATTGATCATAATTGAAGACTTTAAAATGAGTCACATTGTTTGAGATTGAGGGGCACGGTACTAGCTTAATTTTAAAGTTTGTGGAATTATGACTGGGAATGAGATTAGCTACAATAGAGGCAAGCTCATCAGTAGTTCTGTTTTCTTACCTAGGGATGAACATGATGTTGAAAGAATCAAAATATTCCACCAAGTCCCAAACTCTACACTTGTACCTCTTAAGGTAAGATATCTTTCATTGATACTTGTTGCTTACTTGATTGATCACAAGTTTAGAATCTCAACAAACAACGAATTCCTTGACTTTATGTTTAATAACAAGTTATAATCCTAGGATAAGAGATTTATATTTAGAAAAATTATTAGTGCATGGGAATTTTAACCTATAATATGCATGATATTTCTTTTTTATATGGTTTATAAATATAATACTAGCTCCTGACCCTGACTTACATCTATCACCATTAACATATAGTCTCCATAAGATAGGCATCAAATGAGGGTTCTTGGAACCAAGATTAGCTTCCAAATTGAAGATTACTAGATTAGAATCCAATAAGTTCACCTTTTCATTGACAACATTATACTATGTAATCATGTGTCTCATCCTTGGCTCTCTTTCCACCCTTATTTGATTTGGAACACCCTTCCAAGGTAACCATAAGTGGGAGCAGTCAATAGACATGTAAACATTTAATGCTTTAGTCTATTATATAATAAGGAACAACCTATAAGCATTGGGAATCTCTACTACTTTTATGTCTATGAATTATTTAACTCTTGGTTCACTAGCCAATTACATATGCACATTCAATAAGTCCCCAATAACTTTGAATTTTGACTTGTCCAATTGTGTGACCACTTGATTAGACTTGAGTGGGTTCAACCCATGTTGTTCACATATCCCCATAGACATGATGCTAGTTGGGGCTCCAAAATCTAATATGAAATTATGGACATTCTTCCCAAACATCTTGACTATGAGTAAGAAGTGTAGAGACTCTGGTTTGGTTACTTGCATAGTCACATTTGCACTATCACTCTTTAGAGGTTTCCCAAGTTTCTTGGACAATAATTCTAAGAATAAGTCCCTTTGTTCTATAATATGTGCTAGTTCATGTAAATTGATGTTGAATTTGATCTTATTCATATCTTCCACAATGTTTTAACTAATTTTGCATGAAGGTTTAGTGGTAGGTTTGGAAGAACTACCCTTTGGTGGTTCAGGATCATTCTTTGATGTGGTGTTTGGAGGTGTCTTATAATTATTAGAGCGAGTTGAAGTAGTTAATGGTTGTTTTTATTTTCTATTTATTAGAGGGTATGTCATCAAGAATTTTTGGAATGCTTGGATCTCTTTAGGAATATTCTCAAGTTCATTATCTTCCTAGGAAGGGAATTAAAATGCCTCTACCATGTGCACTTGGTCAGATGGTTGGGATCTAGAAGCACTTGTAGTATTATCTTTGTTTGGGACTACCTAAAATGTGTCATGTTCTTATTGTAAAGCTTTTGAGGCTTTAAAAAACTCAATGCAATCAATATTTCCATGTTTAGAAGTGGCATGTACCCTACAATAGTCTAGTAACGTAATATCCATGAGATTAATATCCATGGTCTTTATACTTGAAGAAGGGTCACTAGATTTGTTGTTGTTGTAAAAGTTATCATTCTAAAATCTATTTCTAGGCCTGTTGAATTTTTTTAAGGTGAATTTCCTTCCAGATTTATCATTATCATTGCCAACTTGTTTTTCTAATTGCAAGAAATCTATGTTGATCTTCTGGATCATCTTTAGTATAGATTCTCTCTCATTCTTTGGAGTCTCAAAATTTTGGGCTTTGTTATTGTTATTACCATTAACTAGTACTAAATCTTTTTGGTCATTGGTGTGAAATAAATTATTAGCTTGATGACTTAAGAAACTTAGGTTTTGATTAGGAGTAACATGGCTAGTAAGTAATACATTCAAAGTAAGGAACTGGTTTAATGCTTGAACATTTTGGTTATTGTTTTATAAAAGGTTTAATATAGGCATTTAGGGTTTAATGTTTGGGATACAATAAACCATCTACCCTTGGGACTACATTCGTTCACTAATAACTACCACTTTAGAATAAGCCTTAGATAATGTGTTGATAGTTGGGAAGGCCCCTTTTAAAAACATAGAGGTCATTGGGTCCATTGCATCTTTGTAAACTTCTAGAGTAAAAGCCTCATTAGGTTTGTATGGATCCATAGTTTGGTTAAACATATTTTGAAACCTAGTATTAAATGATCTAATAGGTTCAATCACATCTCTCTTAATGGTTTTAAATTGGTGATAAATGACATATGGGCTTATGCTCTTCCCAAATTAATCAATAAAGGTAGTGTCCAAGTTATTCCAGGAGGTAATACAATTGTCAAGAAAATTAAGGACCCATTCATATGCAACATCCTTGAATGTTAATGGAAACAATCTACATGCTACATCTTCATGGATGACAATTAATAATCTTAAAACAACCTTAAAAGATTTAACATGTTCTTTTGTAGTTGCAACACTAGTTGGACTAAATACTATCAAGTATTTTGTAGGATTACATGGTAAGCCATGAACTACACCTAGTATGTTGATGGGGGAACTTCCAATCCATGCCATATCTAAATGGATATTGAATGTAGGAACCCCTTTTAAGGGTGAATATGGTAGAGACCTAAAATGCCTATGCCTTCCTTTATCTTTCCTATTTCTTCAGTGGGTTTCTATCTTGAGTAAGGGTTCTCTGGTCTCTAAATGTGATATGGTTTTGATCCTTGGTAATTTTAGCTTGAATATTAAGGATCCTATTTGAAATATAGTGTCTCAGTTAGATTTCTAGAAAAAAAAATAGTCAACCTATACACTAATCCTATTCTATAAAAATTTGCTCAAAAAGAGATAAAGGACATTGATCTTTGACTAAGTAATCTCAAAGACGCATTGAATTATGTAAAGATGATAATTTTTTACAACCTTTGACTTAAATAAACTCAATATTCATAAATAATTTCTAATCTTCAACCAAAACAAGCCATTCTAATCTCAAGTACTATGAATTCTCAAAAGCATAAGCTATATTTACTAGAATTTAACCATCCTTTACAAAGAACTAAGATATTTGCCTGATTAATCACAAAGATAGGTGTAAAACCACTTAAAGATCAAGGATATTTGCACTTAGAGTGAAAAATCACTTATAAGTGTTAAGAATCCTTCAAATTTAATGTAGGAATTATAATAATTGATCAAGCATTCCCTCCTTCTAGTGCCAATGGAGTTGCTCCTATTGATGCTTCTAATTGTCTCACATGTGCTCTTAGTGTTTATGAACACTTCCCATCTTAAGGTCTTGAGGATCTAAGGTAGGAGTTACAATTTATGATAAATTTTGGATGTCTGTGGTAGAATAGAAGTAGAGTGTGAGAGCTATCCACAATATTTATATGATTTTGTGTTTGGGAGCCACCAGGGTCCCATATTTAAAACTTTATTATATTTATGATCCCCAAGCTAATATAAGTGGATATTAACAATGAAATTAAACTAAAGTTAGATTTGATTAAAAGTATGAAAAATGGAAGGTAAGGTATAAAAGAAGATGTGATTGCTAGCTTCTATCCCATATATTATGACAAACTTATTACTAGTCTAATCAAACATGAACCAGTTTATGATGAAAAATAGTTTGAACACAAATTTCACCATAAACCAAGCAAGATTAAAAAGAATTATGAAGATCACAAGTAATAACTAGTTTTACTTTAAGATTTTTACTACTGTAACATGAATAGCATAAGCACATCCAAATCTAGAGCAAAATAAAATGAAGTAAACCTAATATCTTTCAACTAATTTAGCATACAAAAAATTAACAACCTTGTCATAGAAAATGTAGCTCAAAATACAAAGAACCATTCAAATATAAGATATTAACATGTGATTGAGAGAAACATGTGATTGAGAGATAATAATAGCTTTTTTAACACACTATTTAGAAAATCCTTTTAGAAATCCTTAGTTGTATTAAAATGCATTCTTATATGCAATTGTTTAGAGTCTCTCCTTTTACAAAATGGTAACCCATAAATATTTATAGAGAACATATGTGGTGTACCAGTTGGATTCATGAAACACATGTATGTAAGATAATAAAATTTTTCCTTTATACAAAGATTCCAATACACATGACTTCCCATGTCAAAATTGAAAAATAGAACTAATATATACTAACAGACTAGCATATGTATTATAAAAGAATATTATTTTCCATTGCATTGTGGTGGGTCCCATGATCATCCATGTTTAAGGAAGTCTTTCACCTTGGTATATTTTTCTTTAATCAGCTCAAAATCCACTATAGTCTTCATCAGACAATCCTCTTCCTGATTTTCCAATGTGTTAAATTCTTTGTCAGCTTATGTCATGAGTTCTATCATGCATTATACCTATAAAATTTTCATTCCAAAGGTAAGGATGATGTCAAGGATACTTTGATTTTAATTGATATACTAGCCTTGATCTTTGATTTTTTGCATGAAGACATTAAAACTTTTCTTTAATTCTTCATCATCTATTAGGCCCATGGTAGTGGGTTGAGAAGGATTAGTAAATAGAGTTCCCAAGAGCTTCTCCATCCTATTTATTAGGTATTTATCTTCCCTCATGAAGTCTTTGAAATTATAGCACTAGGTTCTTAGATCTTATAGCTTATCTACTATGATTCTATGAAGGATGTCCAAATGTCCAAGTTTGACAATTTTGATGTCCAAAGCCTATTTTGTTACATATACATTAGTCAATGGAGCTACCTAGGCTTGGGAATCCTACCATTGGGTGATTAAGGCTTGTGCCATCTTATTTTGATGGGTTAAGGAACTTAATCTATGATTTATGTTTTTCAAGCCTTCAAATATGTCAAGAAGAGACTTATTCAGCATCTTCAATATGTCCTCAAGGACTAAAAATATAGCCTATGCTTCCAAACCCTGCTTCTCCTTTTCTAGGTTGATGATTCTTTGTTTCATTCCTTGGACCATAACCAAGGTCATTTCTAATTATGCCACAACCAAAATTTCTATCTTCTTGATGGATGGGGTGTTCCCCTACTGCTTGCCCTTACACAACAATTAGACCCATAAAAGGCTCCACATTTTGGAAGGTGAACTATTCAGTGCCTATAATGACCATCTTTGTTATTACCTTCTCAAATCCATGTCTCTTGATTGTATTTCACAATAGTTATTGGTTTAGAGAATTTGTGAACCTTTGGGATTTTAATCCCCACTCCACTTGACACTCTATGATCATTCATTTTTCTACTTCTTTCCCTTGTAGCTTTAACAATTTTCCTCTCTTTTTGCTCCTTCATGAGTTCTCTAATATAGGGTTTGATATAATCATGGGTATTATAACCTATAGTTATAGTAATTGCCTATGAATGGGACTAGGATGGAACCTTTTGGAGCTTTTTATATATGAACCAATCAAGGATAACAAGTCCATGTATGGGGAACTCATCACTAAACAAGCTAACTTCATTGGTTGGATGAGTTCATGTCACCTTTGGCCTTTTGGAAGACCTAAGAATAAGGTCCATACTCTCTTATCATTTTTTATGATATGGGGACTAAATCTAGAGCTACTTATTTCCCTTTTTCCATCTCACTTTTCTATGGTTCTTTAACTTGTGCCAATTCAGCTTGAGCTTCCGTAATTTTCTCATCCTCTTAATGTGACCCATATGTATCTACAAGTTCCTTGAATAATTCTTCCACTATTTCATATGGTTCTAAGGAAACCATATAAATGTGATCTAGTGGAGATGGTGGCCTTGGAGGTATAACTACTGATGAAGGACCTTCCCCTAGTCTTTCTTTCAATTTCCTCACACTAGTTCCTTTAATGTAGGGCAGTTATTATTGTGGTTGTTTTGGAGGTAAAATTAAAGTAGAAGGAAATATACTTTTTTTCAATGGGTTTATTTGATAGATTTATCTAGATGACTTCTCTTCTCTTTGCAACCTATGATCAAGTTTGAATCTATGTTTCCTGTACCTAGCTAGTACTTCCTCAAAGTTTGTAACCTTAGTATAGAGATGGTCATAAGGGCCAACCCTATGTTTATAGTCTGCATTTATTATCTAATTGGATTGTATATGGGGGATAACCTTGTAATTTTCATCCCATCCTTTGAGGTCATCCTTTTGAAAATAGAAGGAATCCCTTTGTTTGGACATAATGCCCAACTTTTTCCAACCATGGATCATAGTTCTTCCAATAAAGAATGGGAAAGGGTGAAACAAGCCTTTCATCTTTTCTATACATACATTGTCAATCCCTTGGAGGAGTTGGAAAGTAATTTCCTATTTAGCTAGTTTGATAGGGACATAGATTACCATTCTAAATGACTGAGTCATGATTCCCTACATCTTGATGATGGTGTAGTCTAGATAATACCATATGTCTCTCATGGGTTCTACATATTTATTTATGAAGTATTTCAATTTGGGCATGGGATTCCCTATGATGGTCTTAACCAAAGTAGGATATATATAATCACAAATGAATTGCATGTGGTCCTTATATTTAGATATTTACATAATTGAATAATGATGAGATATGGTAATCTTGTTGTCAGAGGACCAATTTTTTATACCAATAATATGAGTGGAGGCCATCAATGAGTTTAATATATAGGAAATCATGGGGAATTGTTTATTGGTCTTTCTTTTTATGCCATTGAATTTTCTCCCTAAGTTGATGTTAATCAACTCTCTAATAGGTGGAGTTAGTTTCTCTTCCACCATGACATATATGTAGGAAACCCATCAAGAGTCAACATAGATTATGGTGGATTCCCAAGAATATCTATTAAATAGGGTCATAATCATCCTAATGCCCTCCCTAAATTTCATAATGGGGATCTTCCCATCATGGTTCCTAGATATATGGGTTCATTGGTTTAATCAAGGTCTTCAAATAACATCCAACTTATGCATGGTTATCCACTCTTTGATGGTGGGGAGGTCTATATGAGATTTAGGAAGTTTATAATATCCTTCAAAAGCTATAGGATAAATTTTTACTATCTCTTTTGACACACCCTCCCTAACTATCCAATCACCTTCAATTCTACAATATATAAACATAGGTATAAGGATATCCAAGAAATGAAGTACCTTTGGTTTTACAACTACTCAATGAAGACCAAGTCATCAAATTTACTCTTGGTTACTACAATATTTTATTCACTAGAAGCAAGAGGCTGCAACTCCATGACAACAAAGATATTAGACCAATTCTTCATTACATTGTTGAGTGCCCTAGAGTTTAATTTTGGGTTTTCAAAATGCCTTATATCATTATTTGTTGTCAAATAAACTTATTCCTCTTCTCTCCATTATTTCCTAGCTACTAACATGCTTCCTTAATTGCCTCAGTTGTTTGAGTGGCTTTGCTTTGCTCAGGATGAAATTTGAGCTTGCCTAATGCAATCATATCTCAAATAGTTAAGAATTAGGTTTTTATGATATTTTTGCTAGGGATTCTTGGAGATTTAATAGTGAAAGGTGGTGGATTTCATAAATTCATTCATGCCGTAGATTTTATTGATGAATTAACTTATGTAAATTATCTCTTTTAGGTGCACCAAATCTTTGGATTTGTCATTTAGTGCAATTATGGCACCTATGTGGCCTTCCTAAGCTCATTTTATGGCATTTTTATGACTATTTTGAAAACTATCCATTGGTTTTCAAATCTCACATTTCATCTCACATTGTTACATTAAATCTCTAATCAAACATGACTCATTGGATCCTACAAGATGCACATAGTTTAACTAGTCTGAGACATTAATAAAACTTAGGCTTAAAATACATTCCTAAGGTTTATTTATGTCAATAACACTAATAAACTTAGGTTAAAGCTTGTTATGCTAAGTTTTTTATTTTAATATGCTAAGGATTCCTTCTAAAAGGCCTTTAAAAAAATTCCACCTTTTCTTAGACTAAAAGAATTGGCTAAGGTTAAATTTGATGGCCTCATTAATGTCAAAGATTTCCTCATGGGCATCAAACAATGGGAGCAAGGCTATGAATTTTAAGCCTAGGAAATTATTTTAGTTGAATGATGAAGTGCCACATTTCATGCTCTCAATAAATCCTAGGGTTTTAGAGTTGATGTGCATCATCAAATCAAGATGGGATATAAAATAAAAACATTTGATCATGATCTAAGAGGTCAAAGCTGATTGGCTTTGAACTCCATGGAGCCTTTTGTCTTAATTCCATTAGATCAAGACCTATGAATAATCATAGATCATTAGATCTACAAAATTGCATGAGATTTAAGTTAGTATGATAGGTTATATATATAGCCTTAAGTTAAATGATTAGTCCTAAGTCTATCATATAAATAAATACGATGAACTTAAAGCTAAGGTTTATTGTGCTAAGCCTAAGGTCAAAGCATTAATGTGGTCCCCTTTTGGACTTAGGTAAAAGTTTAGATGGGGTTTAACTTGATGTTATCACTATTTTCAAATATGTCCTCATATATGTAAAATGATAGGAGTGATAATATCAAGTTAAATCTCATAAAAACTTTTATAAAACATGAAGTTGGTGTGTAGTTCTTCCTGGGAAATTTCATGTCATTAGATCAAAACTCTGGGGAAATGAGAGTTGTTGGATCTATGAAAATGCATACACTTTAAGTTAGGACCTGAAATTTATAATGGTTTAGACTAAGGTTTTAGTCTTAATATGTATGTGTTAATAAACACAAAAGGCATTTTAAGATTGAATCTTAAGCTAAACATTAGTGAAAGTCTTGGAAATAAATGAAAGGGGTATATGGACTAAAAATTAGGTAACCAAAGGGGGAAGTAAAAATGGTCTAATTATGATATTATATTAAGTTTTGGTCATGTCAAAAACATGATTGAGCCTTAATATAAAATTAGACGTAGGGTTTTTTATAGAAAGAAATATAATTTCTCGCTAAGTTTCTCCTACCATTTTTGAATTCAAATCATAGGGTTTTTCCATTTGGGAACATTACCTTTCTTCATGGAAACTATGCTTCATCATCCAAAGACAACCACTAGTAGGGTTATCACATAAATCACAATCACAATCAACTATGTAGAGGTTCATTCCTTTTCAGGTGAGCAATCTTCAAATTTTAATAAAGAATAACCTTCCCAAAGTTAATTCAATGTCTAGATGTTTTGAAACATTCAAAAGGTTCCCTATTTTATACAAACAAAAAAAAGTGGGCATGTTGGTCCCAACATGAGGGGGATTATTTGGTCTAGGATTCCCAACATTGGTATTGGGAGGAGGATTACGATGAAGGACCTCAACTACATTACATTATGTAGTGATTGTTTTTGGATTAGGAGAAGATGAAGGAAGAAAGTGAATAGTTTCATCTAAATAATGAAATAAGTGAGGTTATGATCTAAATCTTTGATTATATAATGTTGTTAACTAAGGGAAGGCTAAAAATATGTCATCATGATGACATAAGACTAGATAACCACACAAGGAATAGGTGCAAAATTAAAGAGAAAGGAAGAGATAGATAAGTGTAGAAAGTTAATTGGGTTGACCTAGTATAGGAAATTAAGGCTAAAAACTATATACAGAGTTGATAGTTTCAAGCTAGTACTAAAAACAAAGGCTTACAATTATACATAGTCAATAATATCAACCTAGTATTGGAAATAGAGGCTGAAAACTATACAAATTTGATAGCATTGACCTAGTACTATAAATAGAGGCTAAAAATTATACAAAATTGATAGTGTCAACCTATTATTAGAAATAGAGGCTAAAAAAGTGTACAAAGTCCAAAGGGTCAACCTAGTACTATAGGTAGGGCAAACAAATAGTCGATAATAGAATGTGTTAAAAAAAATGATTGTGAACTAAAAAAAGAAAAAATATCAATTACTTTCGAAAGAAAGAATTAAAAGGAAACACATAATCAATTGGGTCAATGAGGATGATCTAATTAAGGCGACATCACAAAATATTTTGCTAACATTGGCTAATATATGTTTTTGAAATACAACATACACTTGAGAAAAGAGCAAACAATTAACTTGGAAAGTAAAATCTAACTAAATCTTCATCTTAAATGTTTTTATATTATTAGATTATGATTTTAGATGTGATAGGAAGTTGGATGTAAGTAAGGAACTAGAAATCAATCTATGGATGGTTTCAGGATGTTTAGGTTGAAATGGATCTATATTGGAAATGGTACTAGCTTGGTATTGGGCCCCACCCCCTTACATCACACATAATAGAAATAAGTGTTGTGGGTGGTTAGCCAATATATACCATTAACCACATGTTTATACTTGGCCAGAAAACCAAGTTGACTTCTCCCTTGGTGGTGAAATCTAAGTAGGTAGGCCTTTAATTAAATATTATTGTAGTGTGCATAAAAGAGAAAAATAGTGAAACTAAATAACATATTTAAAAACCACTTAATTAGATTATGTGATCTATTCTAAGCATGCAAGCAATAATAAATGAAAGTGTGAGCTAATTACTAGCATATAAGTGTTAATTCCAACTTTAAAACATAATACAATGTCATTTTAGATGATAGTGTATGCAAAGATTACAATATAGAATCGATAGTATAACTATTATCCTATGGAAGTAAGGGTGTGAAAAATAACTATGTTGATAGTGTTAACCTAGTCTCTTAGACATAATACAAAATATAGAACTATGTTAATAGGGTCGACCTAATTGACTATATAGGGGTAGTTTAAAGACTAGAAACTATGAAAAATAGAATTATAATGAATACCAAAAATTATAGATAAAGATAGAAATGAATATTGGTGGGTTGGAGAATGCAAGGAAAATGAGATTACTACTGAAGTACCCCAATTTATAATTGAAAATTATATAAATTAGGACAACTGGGTCAACCTAACTCTATAATTCCCTATTTGATGAAACTTGTAAAATGTACTATGTTAATAGGGTTGATTTAATATGTTTATTGTAAGTATGGAAATTTATTATGTTGATAAGGTCAACTTAATAGCCTGATCTGGAAGTCTAAAAATGTACTATGTTGATAAGATCAACCTAGTAACCTGATTTAGAAGTCTAAAAGTGTATTGTGTCAATAGGGTTGACCTAGTAGCCTGATTTGGAAGTCTAAAAGTGTAATGTGTCGATAAAGTTAACCTAATAGCCTACTCTAGAAGTCTAAAAGTGTATTGTGTTGATATAATCAAATTAGTATCAAAAATATAGAAAAATAAAATGATAAAATAATGAATAATGTGAGATAAAAGTTGCAAGGGTTTGATTCACCTCAAGTTTACTAGAATGTATGCAATTATAAATGCATCATGTCTATAAATCAATCCTAACTCAAATAAGATAGATCATACAATATACTTCTAATTGGGGATACATTAGATAATCAGGAACATGATCAATATGGGGATTGTTAGACCTGATTAGGGGATCTATTATCACAATACATAATGCTAGGGAGGTTTACAAAGCTTCTAATTAGGTACAATCCCACAATAACCCTAAAGGAGTCATATTCTTTGAAATCTCACTGAATTAATAAGTAAATTAAATCTAATATAGTGCTCACCAAATCTTATGGCACAAAGTGGGGGTTAGAAATAATAAAATAAACATGAATAGAAGACATATACTCACATTAATGTATACATAATCTTAATGTATGGAAGAGAAGTACAAATTCATATCTATATACTCTTACAAATGAGTAACAAAGTTAGGAATAATTACCTTTGAAGATGAACCATATGAGCCTCATTCTCTCCCTTGGCCAAGGTGCTTCATAATAGTTTGTTGTGGTATGTAAGGATGACAAGGATAAATCATATTTAGGATATACAACCTATCAATGCATCCAAAATAATTCTCCACAAGATAAGATCCATATCTCCAAAGAAATTATAAAACCTTATGCTTGATCCTCAAGTATAATGGTTGATAAAAAAATGCACAATAGATCTTACTTCTTCTTCTCTTCACTAAATTGTGAAATGAACTTATATATATAGGCATACTTAACCATACGCCCTTCCAAAAGTTTTGGCTAATAGGTTCAACCTAGTTGACCTAGTATAGTTATATATAATAACTCACTAGGTCATGGGCTAGGTTGGAAAAGAGTTGACCTAGACCCTAAATAAATTTTACTCAAAATTTTATAGGGTCAACCTAGTCGACCTAATATAGGAAACTAAGAATAAAAATTATACAAAGTTGATAGTGTCGACCTAGTATAGTGAATAGTCAAAAGGAAGTTAAGGTTAGGAAAAGTGCTAAAAAAGGTAGGAAATGACTAAAGAGTGTGCCATATATAAGAAAAAGATTAGGGATAAGTTTATTATGAGAAAAGTGTGTAGATAATAAGTGGAAAAAGGGACAACAATCTTTTAAAGAAACAATGGTCTACCCACCTGTTTCCTGGTGCTCCCCTTAAGGCATGCACTCGAAGGGATTGAGACTCAATGGGTTCCTACAAGATACAAAGTGTTAGTAAGTGATAAAATTTTGAAAATATTACATGTATACATTTTTCACATGATTTAAACTTATAATTAAGAAGGTTAGTGTTAGCTTTGCCACTTTGAAAATTTTTAGTTGACTATGTGTGAGCCTCATACTTAGAAATATCATTGACAACTAAAGGTTTATTAGTGAATTTTAATTCTTAAATTCAATAATTAAAATTAACCTTCTTATCCTTAGATATATTGGTAGTAAAAATGTACTTCCAAACCTCCTCCTCTTCAATATGAGCATTGCTATCCTCCTCAACCTTATTTAATTAAAAGGGTTCTTACTTCTCCAACTTACATTATTCTTGCACTTTAAAATCAATTATTTCAATTTTAAAATTTTTAAGGAAATTATAATTATAAAACCCTAAAATCTTATCATCCCCAATATTAGGGTTATTAAAACATTCATTTTTAATAACCAAATCCTTTTGTTTAACCCTATTAGGAGTCACTCCCACTAAAGAGATAATAAATTAAGAATCTTAGAAAATAATAATAGATCGATGGATTTGGAATTAAATTTTACTAAATGATCATCCTTAAAAATAGTTTCAATTCACATTAAAAAAATGAAAGGCTCACCATGCCATGCCTGAAAATTGACATGATTGAAATCACCCAAAAATAAGATGATATTTTTTAGATTGTAAAACACACATTATGTACAATTGCTTTGCCTATTGGCTAGCCATATTTTTGGAATGAGACATAAAAATCATATAAATATACTCACATGTGTATTTTCATAATGGATTCTTATAGGAATAGAAATTCTTGATAAATACTAGTATTTAGATTTAAAATTTTGAAGGTTGTAAAAAAATCTATTTTATGTCCTCTCATTTATAGGTTCATTTCCACATCTGATGATGCATATACCATGTTTTTATATAGGCATATATGGTGTAGTAAAATAACTGAGCCCATAGGCATCTATCAGTTTCTCCTTTTTTAGTCCAAACCTTCTCACACTTATCTCATGTGTATCATTGGATTTTTGGTGCCCACATAATTGCTTATTTCTATAAAATAGATCTCTAATTTAATAAACCTTTTATTATGTAATATATATCATTTTTTTCCATATTTATATGGTGTATTTATGTGTGTTTCACCACCTTATGGTGATGATAGCTAGTGTATCATCCATATCCTACATTCTTATTTATTCTATAGGGAATGATCTTATAATTTGTCGTAATTAATCTTCAACAATGTTGACTTTGGTAAATTTTGGTAATTTTTTGTAGGAAGTAAATTATATGAGGTAAGCCATTATCCTCTATGGTAATGGATTTTATAATGTTGTATTGTTTCCTTCTAAATGGTATTTTTTTCATGTAACATACCTTTATGATTGGTGTCTCTAAATCCTGATACATCCATGATTCATTCTCATCATCTAATGTTTTTTCTACCTCTTCATGTTCTAGGTGTGTTCCCCCTCATCATTTTGTTCATGGTCATATTTTTATTTTGTAATTTTATTTAGTGTATATACACTAATGAGGTCATCAAAGTCACTTTCCTCCTCATTCGACCACAATTATTCTATCCATGTTTCTCCCATTCATGTTTCTAAGGAAAAATGGACTACCAAACCATTTTATTTAAATGTAATATCTTCCTCCTTATATTTTAATGTAATATTAAAATCAACAAACCATTCTATGTTTAACAAGGGAAGGTAATATGTATTGTATAGTCACTTCAAAAACTACTTTTGTTTCTATCCCAAAAAATTTAATTTGAACATCTCTTAAGGTTCTGCTTGGTGAGTGTGGTTTGTCATCAACCATTTCAACATCATAAGTTCTAACATGTAGTTATGGTATATTGATTATATCCCATGTGAATCACAATAAAATATTTATGTTTATACCTTGATCTAGCAGTGTCTTTCTTACCTCATCACCATATATTTTAATATTAAGTAAAATGACATTTTTTTTCCTCTTATTATTTATTCTAAATACATTATTTTTAGTTTTGTTTTTATTTTTCTTGATCCTTTGTATTCTATGTTATCTTTATTGCTTATTACAATATTTACATATCTACGTTAATTTAATTGTATGATCTTCATTCTTAATTGATTTCATCATTCATTATTAATACACAATGTCATCCTCATCAAAATAAGTCAGTTTTAGTTTATCCTTGTCTTATTTTTATTGTATTATTTTTATTCTTATCTTCATTATGTGGTCATGCTCATGTATTTTGGGATTTTCCCTATCAACATCTCTTCATAATTCCTTCTGAATCAATAGCTATTTCATTTCTTTTCCTTTTTCATTCTACTATAAGTGGTTACTTCCACTCGAGGTTTTGGATCATTATTGAAAATATTGAGTCTTATTTCATATACTCTCTTTGTGTTCTTTTATTGTGTCCTAATATTATTTGATTCTATCAAAAATAGATGTGAATTTTTATGTTCTTCTTTATTTATCTAAAATTTTATCATCTCCTACCTTGTAATGAACTTTATACACCACCCTTTTGTATCATGTTCCTATGATAAATTTATAAAATGTTTTTCCCCTTTTCATGGGGGAGATTATGCTAATTCCACATCCTTCATTCCACCATTCTTATAAAATTGTACTATCTTACAGAATGATAATGATTCATGTGTTCCTTTTTCATGACATAATACACATTCCATCTCTGGTTCTTCAATGCAACTTCTAGTAATATGCCCAGACTTCCCACATTTTTAACATGTTGGTGGGGTTCTATCATGTCTATACCCTTGGCTATATCTCTAATTGTAATTTATATTATATAATCTCTCTCATCGGTAGTTTTGACATCCTCCAGGGTATCCTCTCTTATATACCATATAAAAACCTACCCTATA
Organism: Torreya grandis; assembly: GCA_037957365.1. Lineage (NCBI taxonomy): Eukaryota > Viridiplantae > Streptophyta > Pinopsida > Cupressales > Taxaceae > Torreya > Torreya grandis. The sequence continues at coordinate 741,741 of JARHVA010004082.1, read as the reverse complement.
CCCCCTTAGATGTTGTTTTAATATTGTAGTTGGTGTTTTAGGATTGAAAATCTTGAATTGTAGGAGGTATTTGGTATAACTGACTAGGGGAAAGTATATTAGGATTACCCATAGGTAATTGTGGTGGTAGAATTTTTTAGACTAATGTAATTCTTCTCTAATTAGTATCTCATACATCCCCTAGTGCATATATGGTAGTTCAAGTATGATTTATGTGATTAGAATACCCACAATTGATGAAATACATTAATTGATTCATAGGGGAGACACTTCCATAATTGGGCATAAATGTTGATGAATTTGATTATATACTCTACATATTTCACATTATATCTTATCTCCATATGTCATTTATTTTATGGTAGAAGACATTACCATAGGTATATGCATTAATATTATAGTTGGCACTATTTTTTCCATGTCATCAAAGGGGGCATTAAATCTTAGAGTGCCATTTTTCACAACAAGTGGTGCACTATATTCTTTCTCATGGTGTGTCTTTATTTATTTTAGGGAACCAAAATCATCACATTTCATGTATATTAATTTTTTGATCTTGGTTTGTTCGAATTGTAGTTATATTATTTATACATTAATTTTTAATGATGTATCTATGTCATGTATCCAATACTAAGATTCTAACCATGATGCCATATCTAGTGTTTATACAAATGTATTATAAAATTTCCCATCTATATTAGCTCAAAGGTATGGGATAAATATAGAAAAAACCCATTCAATTATTTGTTTTTTGTTTAATGATTCCTCTAATTCTCACACAATTGATTTAAACCTTAGATACTAATATTTTATTGTCTCCTTTTCTTTCTATATAAACTCTTTCATCTTACTAACACTTTTATTCAAAATCTCAGGATAGTGAAAATATCCTTTAATGGATTTTTATATGTCAGCCCATGAAGTTGCATTAGTATAACAAGTTTTCATATACCATTTAAGTGCATCATCCCTTAGGTTTTTGATGAATCCAAATTCCATCACCCTTTCATCAGTAAAATTGTGAATTTTGAAATATGATCCCAAAATAAACAAGTGTTATTACACATCCTTTGTATATTTTCCAAATAGTGGAAACTTAATATTATTTTGTGCAATTGGGTTTTGTTAAGTGGTGTATGAGTACTATTAGTATTATTATTATTATTATTACTATTACAAGGAATCAAATTGTTTGATGTACTTTCTCCTTTAGTACTATTAATTTCTTTCTATTGATTATCTTCTTGTTGCTTAACCAAATTTTTTTTATGCCCCTTATTTTTATTTTACTTATCTTGTAAATATATTCTTCATAAAAATTCTGCCAATTTTATTAAAAATTATCTTCTATTATCATCCTCATAACTAAACCTTTTATATTTATCTACTAGTTCTCCAATATATATTTATCTTCATCTAAGGGATATATTTCCATGTTGATTTTGAAGTGCCACATGGGATTTTGATTGGTCAAAAGGTTTCATTTCATTTTTGGGCCTTTTGAGTTTTAGTTTTGTGGGGGTTGTATCACTTTGAGTTTCTTTTTCATTATCTTTTATCTATAACTAGTTTTCTTCTTCAATGTTTTCATTAATAAATATCTCTTCTAGTAATTTATCTTCCTCCTTATCTCTATTATACATATATTTAGTATAAATACTATGACTTATTTATAAATCAACTTTATTCTAAACAATGATATATATTTCAACATATATTTTTTATTCTAGAATATCTATATAACTTTCTAACTAATAACTTTTTATCATACTTCATTTCATAATTAAAATTTATTGCCTTGGTTATGGTATATAAATAACTTATCCTATTTTAATATATTATCCTAATATCTTATTATATTATTATTTAGGACTCATACACTATAGGTCAGAATATTTTTTTCTAGTTAGTCTTCAGTACCCAAGGTTTTGAATAGTTTGGGTGTTCCAAAAAATGCATCTAAATCTTACAATTCTTACTGCATTTAATTAATGATTTTTTTAAGTATATCATATAATATTTCCTATGATGAGCCCATAAAAATTTCTCATTATATCCAATTAATTACCTATTTTTTCCCCTAAAAGTCTTCCTTTTAAGTGTATTTAGATGTGCATAATAAAAATCATTACTAGTTGAAAGTCAAAAATGTGTATTTAACTTTAGTTATTATGTGTAAATTATTGTTACCTATTAAACCATTTTTTACTAAAATTTTCATGGGAAAGACACAAATTTTGTATAAACATGTCATAAGAATGCACTATAATAAAACATAGTGTTTTTATTAGCAGAAGGCTCTTGAAGACTAGTCCAAACTAGCTCCAAAGATCACCTAGTCTAGCTCTGAAATTACTTAGTTTGGCTCTAAAATTGCCTAGTCTGGCTCTCAAAATGCCTAGTCTAGCATCTAAGATGCCCATACCAGTTCAAAATAATTATATAAATCTTGGAAAATAACACCTAATGATTGTGTATTGATTCAAAACATACTTGTTTTTAGATAGATACTACTTTTGATGGGATCCATGCGCTATATTAATACTAAATTTACACAACAAACTAGGCTAAAACAACCATGACCTAGAAGAAATAAGTACAATGAATAGTCACAAGGATAAAATAAACCAAACAACAAGCCTAACTATTACCCAAAATATATTATCAAACATCATCTTGTGGGATATTAATCTAAAAGATTAGTTATCTTGCCTTTTTTAGCTCTTACCACATTTATTGTTTGACATTCACTACAACTAATTACTTATTTGGATTCTATGTTTCTAAATTTTTATTTTTGGACAAATCCATGTTTGAGTCTAATTTTTAGACTCATCCTCTTTTCACTCCCCTAATTGACTACTTGAAAGGGTAAATTTGAATAATTTATATCACCTCTTTATTGGATACTTCTTCTTTAGTAGAAGCATATTTTTATCCTCCCTTGCTATCTCCCAATTCTATATCTTCTTGTTTTTCTAAGACTCAAAAATAGTCTTCCACTAGTATAAATGGATTTGGCATACTCTATTTTTTTGATTTCGACTTTTTAAGCTTCTTTTTCATCAGTCGTAGATGCCCCTAAGGACAAGTGCATGAAGATGACCTAGTATTTTGTAATTGTGGCATCTAAAAGTAGTATTATCATAATTTATAGCTTGAACATGATAATATTTTCCATATTTTGAAATGATTTTATCTATAACCCCTTTTCTTAAATTGATCTCAACATAAATTCTAGCATAAGTGCACAAACCTATAGTAGCTCGATTATGATCATTATTTAATAATGTCCCCAAAGCATTAGCTATTTAATTATAAGCATGCCAAAAATGTAAAGGTAGATTAAGAAGATGAACAAAAACTATAATATTAGTCAATGAAAGATTGAGAGGGTTAAAATATATAAATTAGGGATTGATGAAAAAGTCCACATTTATTGAAAACTAGGGGCCTTCTACAAGACATTTTTTGTTATCTTACTGATTTTAGAAGTGAAAAACCAAAAAAACCTTAGAGCACAAAAAAAATTCATAGTGATTCAACCATGTCTCATGAACCCATTTATATAAAGCAGTCATAGATGGCCATAGACCATTAAATATATAGATAATTGCATCCTCATATAGAGAATGTAAATACTCATTCACTCCCTCATTTTAGTTCTCCATAGAAGGAACATCCTTCTCTTGATCAACAATATAGGCTTGAGAAGGAGGAAAGCATTTTGCTGAATTTGGAATGAAACTAACATTTCTAATTTCTTATTTGAAGGATGTATGTTTGGGATTAGAATATTGATTTAACCTAGCCATCCCTCCCTGTAATCTAAAACCAATGGAGATGACTGAGTCTTTTCCTAATAAATAATAAGATAATGGTAAAAATATTTGTAGTTCCTTACCCTAATGTACCAAACATTGGAAGTTAGGTGTAACATGTAAATAGGCATGTAGCATCTATTTTAAATCTATCACAGTATCTATCCATTTTATCTAAATTTTTTATAACCTTGAAAGAGAGCTCACTATTAATTTATATCCTAGTGGCTTAGTTTTTGGGTTATCCTATTCAAACATTTTATCAAACACTTTGCATATATCCTCAAGAACCATGGGTTCATGAATTATCATATCATTCATTTTGATTAATCCACAACACCCAATCACCTCTGATTCTTAGCTTGCCTTCGCTTTTTATTTTAGCCACTTGACACCTATGATTCCTCCCATAGGCCCTTAAATATCTACACTAGAACATGTCATGTGCTATAGAGGAGGCCAAATAAGACTTTTCCTATAAAATAACGACTTGATGACCCATAGCCTACCACATCATCATTGTCTATTACAATCAACCCAAACTAACCACCGACTTCAATTGATGACCACTTATTTTAAACCCTATAAAAATAATGATATTTATAAGAAATATTCCCCTTGAATTATCAGACTCTAAGGTGTGGACCAATAGATCTATCGAGAGATAACGAGGCTCCCTTAGTGGAAAAAGCCCCACATCAAACCCACCACCACCATTTTCCATTAAAAATATTGAGTTATAATACCCCTTATGGCCTCCATAATCAAGTATAGAGTTATCACCTTACACTACTCCAACCCACCTCACCTTACACTATGCTACTCATTTTACAAGATCTAATAAAACTCCTTATTTTCTTAGTTTTCAATCTCATTAAAATGTTTAGCACTAACATTTTTATAACTAGAATGTCTAAAATTATGATGAATAGGATCCCTAGCCATGCACTATGGACTTGCCTCATCATACTAAGCACAAGTATCAAGCTAAATACCAACCCCCATTTCACTAAACACTAATCTAGTTATCCCACTTCATGTTCATACTTTTCATGAAGGTGTGCATGCCTTACCCTCTACAAGATTAGAACCTATGACCTCCATTATGGAAGCACATGTTCTTCACCATTAGGCCAACTTACGTGCACTCAAGACATACTTTATTGATATGAATCTATTTAGTATATATTTTTGGAATAATTATAACATCCATATATAGACTTTATAAATATAGTAGTATTTGTTTTTAGCAATGATATTTATAGAAGTTTCTTATGAGAAAATTATGTACTATGTTTTGATTAACCAATTGACTATACCAAGATGGTTATAACTAACAAGAAATTTACAAATAATAGTACATCAAGAATCATATAGAGAATTAAATCCAATGCTTTCCACTAGTTTTACTTAAAATTTGGAAAGGATGTTATTATGTTATTATTTGGAATAATATAATATTTTAATTAGAATATGATCTTCATAATTTATTTTTCTATCTTAAGAAATATGTTTTAAGATATGGTAATATATAAACATGTTCCTTTGTTGATAGAATGGATACGAATAGAGTATTAAGTATTGAACAGTTTGAGTATCAATATTTTATAGCATTGTAAGTATTTTCAAAAATTATTGAGAAATTGATTTAATGAAGTTTCTATAAATATAAGAGTGTTCTAATCCTATTTTTAAAAAGATAAATGAACCACTCAACTAAAGAAGCATGATGTATTTTGGTATTTATATGTTATTTCATATTTTTGTGTGCCTTAAAGTATATCATCTATTCTATTATGCAAAGTGTTATGATCCATGTTTTCAACTTTAGAATTGTGTGTTAATGTGTGTGTTTCAATCAAGATTACTTCCAAAGTATTTTCCTTCAAAAGCATTTCAATTTCAAATTAGTTGTTTTTCCAACAAATAGAATAGTTTTGTGTTTTTATTTCATGCAATTTACATTTCTATAAATAGATTAAAAGTGCATTTACTTTCATGAAATTAAAATTCTAGAAAGAATGTTCCCCTATTAAGTACTTTCAATTCAGTAATTGTGTTTGATTTCAAAAATTATAGATTAGGTTTTGATTCCAAAAAATATATTATATATTATAAGTAGATGATCAATAAAACACCCCAAATAGATGGTTGTTAGTCATCATTTGACATACCTTACTATTGACTATTGTTAAAAACCACTTGATTTGGCATGACACATTTATATAAATGAAGAGGACACAATGACCCTAATCATTTTTGGTGCCATTTCCAGGTATTATCTAGGTGTCAATAGGTTATAAAATGTCAAACTAACATTTTATTAAGAGATAATTTTAATAAATAAAAAGATTTAAAGGTAATATATATTCCTAAAAACCCCCAAAAAATCAAAAGTAATATTAGGTCATAAGAAGAAGGTGTATTAGAAGGCATTATAACAAAACAATTTGAGACTATTAATGGTGAGCCAATATTAGCCTCACTTGAACTTTGGGAACATTCCCTAGAGGTGGGTGCATCCTTTTAAAAGAAGAAAACTAGGCTAAAAATATTGTAAACCAAAGTATTGAATCTCAATTAAGTAACCTTCTATCCACTTGTAATGATTCACCACCTCCCAAGAAAACCCTTTACAATATATATTTTGAATAAATGGGAGAAAACATTAGAAACATAGTAAACCCAAAAAATAGGGTTGAAGTAGGTAGAGATCAACTAGCAAGGTTAATATTTGCTTATCATATTATCCTAAATCTAGATAAAAATTATCCAATGAAAAAAATATCCTGATCTACATTTCCTACTTTTAGGGGAATACCAACAAAATATCTTGACTATTTACTATTTTAATTCAAAGTGTTATGTTAGACCTATGACTAAATTCTAACAATTAGAAGTTAAAATTGTTTCCTTCAACACTCAAGGATTTAACTATGAGGTGGTTCATGGGATCACAACCATAATCCATTCACACAAGCAATGAAATGTAAAATGGATTCCTATAAAAATATCAGGATTAATATAGGGTATAGGATACAAAATTAGAATTATTTCATTTAAAATAAAAGGAAGATGAAAACATGGAAGATTTTCTTGAATGCTTTATTTTTGTCCTTAAAAGGTGTGGATATGAATTAGATGAGGAACTAAGAAAAAAAATTATTGAAAGGGTTGGATAATGATGCCCATGTATTCTTAAATTTTATGAGAAGTGTATACACATAATATTTTTAAAATTTATCAATTACTATTTTTTTCTACCTTGTAGAAACCCATTGATTCTAAATCTCTCTAATTTCAAGCATTCAGGGGTGCACCAAGAAAGGGGTGATAAGACCATTAGTTCCTCATAAGATTGTTGTACCTATACTCCACTTGTTATCATTCTAACCATCTCCTAAAAACATTCCCCTAAGATTTGCCTCCTATTTTTCACCCTCTTCTAGTCATTTTTTGCCTTCCTTATCCCTTCCCTAGCCTAAAATCCTCTTTGATAATTTATGATACATTATCAACTCCATCAACCTTGTAATCTAATTGAAAAAACTCATTTAGGGTCAAGGTTTGACCTTGGTTGATATAAACTAGGACCTAATTTATTTTTGTCAATAATTATATAGATTTGATTGGGCCAAACTTATCAACTAAACTTTTAGAAAGGACTATGTTTAGATTCAGCTATGTAAACACATTCATTTCATTATTTCTTAGAGAGACATCAAAAGTTAATTATTCATTTATACTTCTTTACAATCTAGTCTTTCAACATTATACTTGAGGATTATTAGCTTATGGTTTCTATTTTGAGAAGAATCTTGTCTTGTGGAAAAGTCTTGGATGTTTTGGCCATTCTTAGTTATCCTTACAAACCACAACAACCTCTTGTGAAGTAGTTTTGGCCAAGGGAGAGATTTTAGTCTTGATGGGCTCATCTTTAAAGTAAGTATCTCTAACTTTTATCCTCTCCTTAGTAGTTATAAGTAGCATAATTATTGTATTTTGAATATTTTTATCTCTCCATGCATTAGATTAATAGGATTAGCTTACACATGTTTACTAAGCCCCACTTTGTTCCATAAGCATTGGTGAGAACTAGATTAGACTTTACTTGTTATTAGTTTAGTGAATATGAAATCATAGGACCTAATTAAGGTTATTACATATTTTTTGTTGACTCAAGGCTTTGTATCCCTCCCTAGTGATATTATTATTATACGATATCCCTTAGATAGGTCTAATGGATCCATCTTGGTCACGACCTTGAATATCTAATGTATAGCCAACCAAAAGTATAAGTAGGATTTATATTCTCTAAGATAGGATTGATTTATAGATCAATTGAATTTACATTTTCATATAGGAAGAAGAGACACACATGCATTTGGTCTCAATGACATTGTTGAATTATGCAAGAAATACTCAAGAACAAGGGATATAATCAAAAAGCTAAAAAATAAGGAAATGAAGAGATGAAGTAGGACAACGCATAGAGTATTTTCAAAATATTAAAAAATTTAGTTTGGTTCTATTTAATACCATATTATATGTCTTAAAATCAAAGGCTAACACCACCACTAAACCTTTAGATATGTATTATCTAAAATTTAAGTTTAAACATGATATCTAAGATAACCCTTTTGATAGGATAGATATGTGTGGTATTTGTGATTAATATACCCATGGAATAAAGAATTTAATCCTCATTCATGCCACTAAGAATAAATTTAGATAGATTACCCAACCTATCATGATGCAATCAACATCCCTAATAACATTATTACTGCCTTATACATCAAACTTATCGATGTGTGTTGAAAACATCATTTTTATACATGTGTATAATCTTATTTTGAAGGGGTGGATCTTAATTAGACTGATCCAAAACTATACCTATAGGAGGGGGTATAATTTTTTTCAAAATACACTTGCACTTTTTAAATCCATTCCATCCAAAAACTTCCTCCTACTCACTTCAACTCTATAGACACCAATTCAAAGGGAGGCAATAAGGAAAGATTGGAACCCATCTCTTGCATGGATGTTCATGGCTATAAAAAATCCTAAAATAAATTAAAAGGGGGGCAGAGTCACTAATTCATGAAGCAAGTCATGAATCACAATATAAAGGTTACCCATGATTTTGTTGTAACTTGGAACAAATGTAAGGTGAGCATTTATAGCATTACAATCACTATTTTAGAGAAATACATTGGAAAATAAACATGTATGTCAAATGAAGGTACCAAGGAATTTAAATACCAAATGAAGAAATAAGATCTATTATAACACTTCTTCTAGATGAATGACTTTGTAAAGACTGATAAGAAAGGATTCCCATGGGTAGATCTCCTATACTACTGGATTCAAGTCATGTCATACATGATGCTTGAAGGTAAACACACTTTTATATTTTCCCACCACTTTTTTTGTTGAATCATTTTACTAGATACAAAATTAGTCTACCTTTATTTCTACTTATGTCCCTTAGAATCACTATTTTGATGCATCAAGTGAATGACTCTAACCCTATCCTCCACCAAGGGTTGATCATTCTCCTTATAAATCATGAATAAGACCTACACAATTGATAGGTTCCCCCTTAGGGATCCTCCTTTATGGAGGACTCACATGAGGATCCCACCAACCCTCTCAATCCACCCCCTAGATCAGCCTTTCCAAGTCCCCTCCTGATGTCCTCCCCCTTAATCTATTCATCCCTAAAGCTAAGCTAATATTACTTGAAGTGGGTACCCTAATGAATAATTTCCAAAAAGTGAAATCCATTTTGACTAATGAGATGGAAAGAAACAAATTACAGCTAGATAAATTTAATTCCAAGGTTTAAAAAGTAGGTATGACCCTTGTCAAACTCATGTAGAACTGAAACTCTTTATATAGATAGGATGAATCCATGGTTAAGGATTTTGTTCAGTTTACCCAACCCATCTAGTCCCATATCATTCAGTCACCTAAAGCCTTAAGATCCACCTTTGGGTTCCCCCAATAGGGTCTCCCTAAGTCAATCTCCCTTATAGGTAAAAGGACAAAAGTGACCCTATATGATATTATTTGGTGAAGCTATTCAAGGTCCTAGGAACCACACTTAGGAAAATGATTCTTAGGTAAAATGTAACATCTTAGTAAAGAATCCTAAAAATGTTAAAGACTTGTTGGAGGGACTTTCCTCCTATGTTTCCTTTTGGTTTCCTATTTTTTTGGTTTTTAGTTTAGTACTATACTTTTTTATTTTTTTGGTTTTCTAGAATTTTATTAGCCTATTTAAATTTATATACTACACTTTTATGGTTATAGGATCCCTATAAAACTTGGTTTTTAATGTATCAAATAATAAACATAATATTTCAATTATATATTAAAACAATGAAATAATATTTTTTATAATCAAAACCTGAATCACCTTATTCCCAGAGACCCTTCCAATCCATAGATGATGTCTTGGCCTTGACCAACATCTTCACAAATATGGGGACACTCAACTTGGTCTTCCCAAGAATGGACATCTCCATATCCATGGGTATCAAAACAAACCTAGAAACCATGGATTCTATAAACAAATCAATAATGGTTACCCCAATAAACATTCAATCAACAAAAGAGGTTTCCATCCCAATAAGTGTTGATGCCTACTTCTAATAATCAAACCTAACAAACTAAAAAAGTAAATCAACCTAAAATACCTACATAACCAGTAGAAAATATTAATATTATACAAGTATTCAATGTTTATTGAACAAAATAGGAAGGAACTATGGGAGTAAATTCCATATATTATAGTAATGTTCAATTATGTTCAAGAAAATGTTAACTAACCATTCTCCATTAACCATCACATAAATGCCTAAGTAAATAAAGGAAAAGAGGAAACTTAGGAGAAATAAAAACCTTAATAAAATACTACTCTAATTGCACCATCATCAATTCTATTTCTATAAAGGCTTAAGAAAATAACAAATAGAAGTGAATCTAACTTACTCTAGGAACTAAGAAAAATAAGCATATAAATACCACTATACATGCCATCATAGATATCCATGAGATTAATATAATAATAATATGTTTGTGTGTATAAAATCTAGGAATATGAAGATAATATCCCAAATCCATACAAGTAGATGGTAAGCTTGTTAACCTCTTAGCAGGGAAGTTTCTTCTACTAATGTATGGAGACCTTGGAATTCTTGTCATCATTATGGCTATAGGAAATAATGAAACACCCAAAACATTAGTGGAAATAGGAGTTTCCATCAATGTTGTGACATCAAACACATTGAAATCACTCTCCTGAGCTTGAGTACAACCAACTACTACAATCCTAAAAATGTCTAACCAATCCATTACCAAAATAGAGAGGGTTATAGAAGATGTCTTATTATTGTTAGAGTCTTGGGAATACCTCATATATTTTGTGATACTAAAAAAAAGAGTCAAAATTGGGTTATCCATTGATCGTAAGAAGGCCATGGTTGGCCACAATTCAAACACTTTTAGATTTTAAGGGGTATATGAAAATATCCAATGTATTAAAATCATATATAATAGCCCTATATCCACATATAAGACCATCTCCAGATTTCTTAGATAACATATGGGTAGATGAACTAGATCATAATCATAATAATATTTCTTATTTGTAAATAATAGTAGTTTAAAAAACACACAAATGAGCTACAATAATAGTTAATAGGATATATGGAAGAATATAGTATGGCTCTAGATATGTTAAGTCTAGATTTAATGATATTCAATATAGCTCCAGAGGTGTCTAGTCTAACTCTAGAGATCACCAAGATATAACTATTTTTTTCAAAACATCTATATAAAGTCATAAAATCCTCTTTGAGGACACTCACGTGAAATCCATAAACACATAGTTCTCTATCAGAGTGTTTTTAGATGTGAATATTATAGTTAGGAATTTTTTATTGTAGCTTTTTGTTACCCATTATTAAGTGTAATTTCAAAATGAGAGTCCTTATTCAAAGACATAACCACCTTCCAAATATTTAAAACTAATATTTGTCCCTTGAAATCTCTCATGAGTGAAATTGGACAAGTTAATTCAATCCATCTAGGGTCAAAATAAAATGAAACACAACCAACTCAAATGTTAAACATAAATAGTAAGTTAAATACTGAATATGATACGAAGGCATTTTATTTAATTAAGATTCATACTAATGTTTTTACTTGGGGGTATAGTTATATGAAAGGCATTCATATGATTTTATGCACCCATAAAATCTAAACTAAAAAATTAAACCAGTTAGACAACTCAAAAGAAGGATAAATCCAACACTAAGAGATACGATGAAAAATGAAATATTAAAACTATTGTAGGTAGGATTTATATATCCAATCACATATCATAAATGGATCTCACCAATAGTAATAGTAACTAAAAAAAATGAAAATTTTAAAATATGTATAGATTATAAGGAACATAACAAATCCACTATCAAAGAATATTTTTCCTTTCCCTTCATAGATCAATTATTAGGAAATCTAGCCAAAAATAAGTATTTATCCTTCTTGGATGGATTAAATTATTATAATCAAATAATATTAGATCTTGAATACCAAGATAATACTACTTTCACATGTCATTATGGGATGTTGTATTACATAATTTTACACTTTGGCTTATTTAATGCACTAGCTGCCTTTCAAAGAATAGTCCTTGCTAATTTGTTGATCTTAATAATGAGTGTTTTGAGGTATACATGGATGATTTTATAGTACATGAGGACTATTTTGACAAATCCTTAACTAATTTAGATAAAGTGTTGACCAAGTGTGAATAAAATTAGTTGTCCTCAAGTCATGAGAAATGTTTGATAATGGTAGACCAAAGAATTGTCTTAGATCATCATATATTTCTCCAAGGAATACAATGATCCTAAAAATATCAAAGTTATTTCATAGTTGCTTACACCCAAAAATCAAATAAATATTAAGAACCTTTTAGGTCATGTAATGTATTATAGGCATCTAATTGAGGATTTTAGTCAGATTTCTACAACTATGTTTTCTTTTTTCATTAAGGATAGTGATTTTATATGGATTAAAAAATGTCAACAATATTTTGAGATAATAAAATAAAAATTAATTTTGGTTGTGATTTTAAGAGGTCCCAATTGGGAGCAACCCTTTCACCTACACACAAATGCCTCTATCAATGATATGGGAGTAGTTTTTGGGTAGAAATATAAAGAATATAATATGAATGTTATCTATTATATAAGTAATAATTTAAAACCCACTAAAATAAACTATACAGATAATAAAAAAATTCCTTGTCATTTATGCTATTTAAAAATTCTATCACTACATCACTAGATAAAAGATTTTCATTTATATAGATCGTTCAACCATAAAAATATGATAAAAAAACTAGTGGTAAGGGTTAGTATCATTATATGGTTACTAATATTACAAGGATATGATATAAAAATCATTGATGAGGTAGGAAAAGCTAGTGTAGTTGTTTAATTCTTATCAATATAAAATGTTTTAGTTGAAGATGAGCTAGTGGTGAGCTAGTGGAAGATAATTTTTTAGATGAATATATATTCATAGTTTTTTCTCACTCTCCATGGTTTGATGATATGGATTATTATCTATCCACATGAAATTTTCCTTTTGATTTCACCCATAAATGAAGGAAACATTTAATTAGGAACAATACTAACTAGTAATGGTTTAATGGTGTATTATTCAAATGTGGACCTGATTTGGTACTTCATAGGTGTGTATGACAAGATGATAGATATGAAATATTGATAACATGTCATAATGAGCCATGAATAGGTCACTATTTAACCAAAAGTATTATTCATAAGATCCTTGGGGCTGGATATTATTAGACTTCACTTCATAAGGATGTAAAAAATTATGTTTGGCAATGTGATCCTTACCAAAGGATGGGGAGAACTACATTGTATAAAAAAATTCCCCTCCAAAATCAAGTGGTTTTAAGACCTTTTGAGAAATGGGGGATAAATTTCATTTGTCCCATCAATCCACCATTTCAAGTAAAGGAGTACGTCATCGTATGTATTGATTATATTACTAAATGGGTATAATTTAAGGTGTTATTATTTAATTATGAATAAAATGTTGTTGATTTATTATATTACAAGATATTATAATGTTTTACAGTACCTAGAGAAATATTTTCAAACTCAATTTCTTAATTTACATCCAACACATTAAAATCCTTCATAGAACACTACCATATCACCCAAATGAAGTCATCACCTTACCATCCTCAATCCAATCATCAAGATGAAGTCAAAAATAGATAATTAGAACAAATATTGAGCAAGATAGTAGACATCAATAGAAAATATTAATATTGGGAAGGTAATATAACTAAAGTAGCTTGGGCCTACAACAAACATGGAAGTCCACCACATTTGTTTTTACATATGAACTTGTATGTGGGAAAAATCCATTACTTATAATTGAGTTTGAGTTGAAAAAAATAATAAAAATAATGGAGGTAGTCATAAACCTGACAAAAGAGAAAAAAGAGAATTCTTTAATTAAATGAACTATATGAGATGAGACTTAAGGTGTTGCATCAGATAGATATTCTTAAATAGAAAAATAATTCATGGTAGAACCATCACATAAAGTAAAGTAAATTAAAATAATGATATTTGGAATTATTGTTTGATTTAAAATACCAACATTTCAATGTCAAACTACACACTAGATGGTTAAGCCCTTACCAAGTTGAAAATATTTTTGATAATGTATCTATTCAATTACTACCAATTGATGAAAATAGGAAGAAAACTTTGGTAAATGGGAATATATTGAGGCTACATAATCAACCTCCAAACAAGGAGTAGTTCTACAATCAAATTCAATCTAAAAAATAATTTGGTTTTATGGAATAACCTTGTTCTTCCATCATAACCAAAGGATTATATATTGAGTCTACTAAATGAATATGATAAAAAACTATTAAATTAAAATCCTCTTCCAAAAATAAGGTTTATATATATAATTATAAAAAAGGGTGAAAATTTGAAAACTAGAAAATGGTAAGTTTATTAAGGGACAAATTAAAAAAGGATAGTACTCGCAATTGAATTGTATAATACTCTAGATTGACTTCTATCTATTTCTTATCCTAGTATATGTGGCAAAACTAAGAAAAAGGACAACCATAGGCAATTAAATGTATCTAAATTTTATTTTTCTATATGTAAAATTAATTTCAACTTTAAATTTTTCATTTAATGTCTATTTTTCAAAAAGGATTCTTCTAAATAGGGGTATGTCAAAAAAAGGGCTCTCTTAAAAATGTGTCTTTTACAAAGTTTTTTTTAAAAAATGGATTATAATTTCATGTCATTAAAACATCCTTTCATACTATTAAAATGTCCTTTCAAAAATGTAATGCATCATTATAAATTCATTATTTCATCATGATAGCATATTTATAGATATTCATAGAAAATGTACTTGAAAGGATCATAATGATAGATTATTTGTGGCATAAATGATGGATCATAATGGTGAAAAATGGAAAGAGTTTTGGTTGAATTATCATGATGAGAAAGTGACAAGACAAATTGATGTACCTCAACTCTTACTATATGCCACAATCATCATTTATTTTTCCTAAAAATGTCTAATATCATAAACCAATTCAACTTTGAGATATTTCAATATACATTAAAATCATTTTAGAAATTTAAAATTTTTCACATTTCTATATTTATAAAGTCAATTATGTCTCCCATGATTACTGGTTACACTCTCACTTGTTTTTGAAACCTTGATAATCGCACTCTCAATAATTTACCAATAATATTCCACAAGCCTTGAGGATTCTTGACACATTTTATAGATGGGGAAAAAAAGAAATTTGAGCCTAAATCAATAGAGTTGTTACTAAAATATAAAGCTATAGATACGGTATTTGAATATGCATGATGGTTATATTTTCATATAAAAATCATGGATATGATGAACAACTAGTAGAAGAGTTTGTCACAAACCTAAAATGGGAGACTTCTAAGGTAAAAGGAACCAAGATTATAATTAGTATCTATATCATCATCTAGTTATCTGATATTATTGATATAGGCATGAAAATATTAGATAAATCTTCCTTTAAATACCTAGTTTAAATATCTCAAGAGGAAAAGGAGCTCATGCATGAGTTACTTATCAGTCCATATTGAGTGACTAAAGAAATTAAAAGAGAGAGTATTTTAGACCATTGGAATACTATAGCCTACTAGGTCATCAATTTTTTCACATGTGATGGATAACATGACTCATTAGGTGGAGATGATATAAAGAGTGTGAATCATATTAAACATGGATGAGAAAAACCTAAGTAGAGAGTAAATATGCCTTACTTTTATATGGTATTATCTATGTTATTTTAGATATATATGTTCAGGGGGTATCATATATTTGAAACCATGAGTTGATATAATTTATATGTCAACATCATTTATTGAATAAAGTAGATGGAGAAGATAAATGAGAGAAATTCTTACAAAACAAATGTAATACAAAAACCTAGGTAAAAATAAGACCAATATATTCTTCCATTACACTTAGATCTAGTTGAAGAGAACAAATTTCAATTGAAGAGCCATCTCTAGAACTAGTAAAGAAAAGTAAGTAAAGAATAAGGACTTTTGAATCTACCTATGAGTAAGCTCTAGAGCCTAGTATTGCAAGTATACCTATCATGGAGATATTAGATGATGAAAATGAATCTTGAGAGATCTCTCATAATAGGGTCTTGAGATGGAGTGGAAGGAGTAAAAATACTCTAATTGAGGAGTCACCATTAGAGACCATGCCATAGATAATAGGAAGGCTCATACTTTTTGAAGGGGATGATATTAATAAAGTAGAGTGTGTTGCAAATTTATTTGGAAACCTCAATCAAGAATCAATTTTGAATCTCTAAAGACATAAAAGAGATTTTAGAAGAATGGGTTATGGAGCATCCATCCATTGCTATATATGAACTTTCATATATGACATAGGAGATTAAAACTAATGAAACATAGAAAATCTCTTTTAACTATCTTAATCCAAGCCACTATTGGATAAATGAAAATATACAATCATATAAGATGAGGAGAAACCTTCCAATCATGACGAGGAAGATCATATGAAACAAATCATGGAATTATCAAGAGAAGAAGCAACCATGATAAAATAAGTGGATTAAATAACATTCCTCAAGAAAAAACTATAATGTAAGGAATAAGTTATTTCATCTTTTCAAAAGGAGTTCAAAGAAACTAAAAAATAGTCCCTTAGTAAGGATAGTGAAATAACTCAGTTGAATGAAAAAATACCGTCACCTATAAACCAAGTAAACCACCCAATTAAATTATAATGATATAATGGATACTTGGAAGAGAACCTATCAAACCCGTAGGGAGGTTAGGGTAGAAAATAAAAAGTTAAAGGGTTATATTGAGGAAGAGAGGAAATAAAATTAAAAGGTAGAAACCATACTACATATATCTTATGAACTAAGAGAAAATATTATTGCTCATAAAAGATGCACATTTAGGTATGGCCTCTTTATATAAGAATTATTTTATATATGTTAATTATTGATAATTGCATGTGGGTTGCCTCATGACTTATAATATGTCAAATAATTTATGTATGCCTATCAAACTAGTACCCTTGAGCAATAAAATATTTTGTGTAATTATATTTGTGTAAATTTATCTTAGGACACATGTCCTCCTTCATAATAATTTTATTTATGGTCAATGTTGAGATTAATGTTTTCATCTCTACATTTTAAAATCATATTTCATGGAGAGATACGATAGAAGAATATTTTGTGTGAATTAATATTATTAGACTCTACACAAGGCTTGAATTCCCTAATCTAGATAAGCTAACTAAAGCTTTATAAAATATTTTATAGAATACAATGATCAGGGAACAAATTCTAACTATCTCAAGGAAATGCATTTTTGATCTTGAAGAGTATGCTAAAATTCACTTTAATATAACCCTTGTTGTTACAATTAGAGGTGGGACACATTGGGTGTTCATTTGAATATAAGGGAGTTATTTTATCCCAAAAATATCAAATGTATTTTTAGGAGAGACAAAACTATTATATATTTAATATAATAGTTTGGCAAAACATATGGGAAAGAATGGATTGGCATGAGTCTAGGACACTATTAATTCTTAGCCTTGCATCTTCATGGAAGAATACATAAACTCAAGAAGAAGAACATTTTGAAATATGGAATACCTAGGTAAGATCATATAAAGGTTACATCAACCCAACATAAATGCATTGCGATACATATTATGACACTTATGACCTCAGTAAGAAATTAAGAGATATTGTGTCTCAAAGGGAATAAATGAGATCTTATCTTATAAGAGGACTTGTAATATTTTAAGTGTGGGGGAAATGAAGATAACACAGAATGGATTATTACATCCAATTAATTACCTCATTTCACCCCTAAAAGTATTCCTTTTAAACTGGATTTAGATGTGCATAACAAAACTCATTACTAATTCAAAGTAAAAAAAGAGTATTTTACCTTAGTTATTATGCATAAGTTATTGTTACCCATTAAAGAAATTTATTATAACATTTTCATAGGACAGACACTAGTTTTTTATGAACATGTCATAAGAATTTACTATAGTCAAAGATAATGTTTTTTTGTAGTAGAAGACTCTTGAGACTGGTCTAAATTAGATCCTAAGATCACCAATCTAGCTCTGAATATGCCCAATCTAGCTTTAAAAATGCCAAATCTATCTCCAAAGATGCCTAGTCTAGCTTTGAACATGCCTATACTAGTTCTAAATAATTAAAGAAATATTGTAATATAAGCTTAAGGATTTTGCATTGATGCAAGATATACTTTCTTGATAATAAGTTATCTAGTGTATTTTGAGAACAATTCTAACATTTATATATAGAATTTAAAAAAAATTATTATCTATTTTTAGCCATGGTATTTATAGAAGTTTCTTATGATAAAATGTAAGTACTATGTTTTGATCTGCTAAATGACTAAGACTAGATGTTATAATTGACAAAGAAGTTGTAAAAAATATTAGATAATGAATCATGAAAGGAACTAAATCCAATGCTTTCCACCAATTTTCCTTAAAACATGGAAATGATGTTGTTATGTTTTTATTTATAATAATACAACATTTTATCTATAATATGATCTTGTTAAATTTTTCTCTATATTAAGACAACTATTGTAAGACATGGTAATATAAAAACATGTCTTTTTGATCTTAGAATCAAGATACACAGAGTATTAAGGATTGAATAGTTTGAGTATCACTATTTTTCAGCATTATAAGTTTTTTCTATAAGTAATAGGAAATTAATTTCATGAACTATATAAAAATATAAGAGTGTTATAATCCTATTTTGAAGGAGATCAAGGGCTTCATCAATAGAATAATTAGGATATATTTTGGTATTTTTATGTTTATTCCATAATGTTGTGTCTTAAAGTGTATCATCTATTTTCTTATGCAAAGTATTGTAATCTATGTTTTCACCTACATGATTGTGTGTTAATGTGTGTGTTTGAAGTAAGACTACTTACAAATAATTTACCTTACAAAAAATTTACATTTTAAATCATTTCCTTTTCCAACAAATATATTAGTTTGTATCTTAATTTCATGTAATTTACATTTTTGAAAATAGACTAAAAGTGTATTTACTTTCATGTAATCAATATTAAGACAAGAGTGTTTCCATTCCAAGTAATTTTCATTAAGTTTGTTTTATTTCAAAATTTATAATTTAGTTTTCAATTCAATCAATTATATTAGAACTTAGAAGTATATGATCAACAAAACACCCCAAATAGACATTTATTAGTCATCATTTCATATACTTTACTACTAACTATCATTAGACACCACCCAGATTGACATGACACATTTATATAAATGAATAGGACACAATGACCCTCATAATCCTATATTATAATTATATCACTAGCCTCTTTCACACCTTCCAATGGTGTGAATACTAACTCATATAATTATGGTATAAGGATAGTTTTTAGGTTTTGAATGTGAGGACTTCCACTAGTAGAGACTAGATTAGTTTCATATATTATTTCTTTATTTTGCATATATTTTTTATTATTTTACTTAATATTCCCATATTCTATATGTTTCCTCATTTTCCAATTCATAATTAAATTAATATTAACTTGCTACCTACTTTTATATGACCATACATATTAATTAATCTCCCCCAACCATTTATTAATCACATATTCTGAGGACCCCCCTTCTTTATGAATATTATACGTTAGGTTCATGTCCTCTGCAATAATATTTGCCTTCTCTTTTAGTCTCATGATCTAAAAATATCATGATGAGGAGAAATAATTTTTGTAAGAACCATTGTTTATCACCTTAAACAAACTCATCTTTATTTATGTCAAAGCTTGTCCTAGCCTATATAGCCTAAACTATTATAAATGTTTTAAGTGTAGTCTCAAACTAGTAATCAATATCCCAAGTTATACATGTATCAATATGTTGGTGTGCCTAATATTCTTTGTAGTCCATATTATATGTTTCTTAATGTATAATATGAAACCTTTTGTATGTTGTTCCTATGATAGTATCCAAAGCCATTAAATTTATGTGAATGTAATCTAGAATTATTCTTCTTATGGTTAAAATAAATATGAATTTACCAAGGTAAGGATTCACCCATTATTTTAGCTTCAAAGTGTTTTTTTTAGTATTTCTTCCCACCAATATTCTAGTTTTGTTAACATTGGATTAAATACTTCTAATGGATAATGTCCCATGGACATTAGTTAGTTAAATTTCATGTGGCACCACCAAATGTTTGCATAAAATATGAAGTGGTTATAAATAATTATCTTATGCATTCATAAAAACTAAGTAGGTGTGTTCAGTCATAGTAATAACTAAATAATACACATTAATACCTATTATAACCTATGTTCATTTATATTGATATAATAACCACCAAATAAAAATTTCTCATATCTCTTCATACCATACTACCGTATGATATTAAAAATATTACTTTAATATGTAACCTCTTTATTATTATTCTTTATAACACTTCAACTCTTCTCTATTCTATATTTACTCTATTAAAATGCTAAAGTATAAATTTCAATTAGATAACATACAATTCAATGGTAAATTCTATGTATAATATTCCTTTTATCCAATCAATTCATCGTATGTTGGCAACAAAAATAATCTCTTACTATATTTCCCATTTAGTAGAGCCTATGCTCTATCAGCCTAGAGAATTATTTTGATGATATGTTAAAGGTAAAGACTTTGTAGTAACTATACTTTAGTTATTATCTAAGTGATAATTTCATCGAAATTTTCTACATAATCAAACCATTCAATGTTTATGTATTATGTGATGTGGTACCAATAGATGTTTTTCATTGGAATCCAATATGTGGATATAAGATGCAATCTATCAATTTGAGATCTACATTGTCATCATCACATTGGGAAAGTAACCTTCAAGTTTATCTTAAGAACACAATGGGATTGATTTGTGAAAATATGTCTATGTATGTTATTGGTCATACTTGGAAGTTTTAGCTAATGTCTATTAGAAAATAGAGTTTTTTAAAATTTATTGCAACTACATAGGCCACCATAATGATTCATAATGTCCAATAACATGAGATATACTATATATTATAAGATTACACATATGTCTTCATTACACCTAATAATGTGCCCATATATTTATAAGAATAAAATCTTATATGCATTATCCTTGAGAAAATATATCCAATTGAAAAACTATATCAGTCTTTGATTATGGAAAATACATATACCAAGTGATAGACGTAGAATATAATCCATAGAGGTAATATTTAGCTTAACAAATCACCTTATGGAAGCCAAATAATGTTAGATTTAAATAGGGAAGGGACATCGAGACTCTATATTGAATATAATTAATTTAAAAAGATAATTTTAAATAATATATGTCAACTTCCATACATTAATGATCTCATAAATCATCTCAAAGTTAAAAAATTACTCAAAAATATTGATCTAATGTTAGGGTACCATTAATTACTCATCAAACCATTTGATGTTTGTAATATAATGTTTAAGTCCAAGGAAGGTCTATTCAAATTTTTAGTTATTTTATTTTTACTGACCAATTCACTAATATTTTTTTAATCAAAATTAATATATATGTCTTTCAACCATTCATCTATTACTTTGTGGTTGTTCAATTTTATGGAACTCTTATTTTTAGTGGGACATGTGAATAACATAGAGATAAGAGTTATTTCAATTTACAAAATTTAAAATATATATGATACATCATAGAAAAATATATTGTACACATTGGGCCATAAAATATAAATATAATCATAGAATGGACAACACCTAGAAAACTTGAAGAATTCCAAAGCTTATTAGGGATGTCCAATATTAATTATAATTTCATGATTTGATTATTTAATGTTGCATGTTCCATAAATAGAGTATCAAAAGGTGTATAAATTTTATTTTTCCATGGAACACATCATAAAATTTATATTTTACAAAGTTTAAAGGGTTACTTTTCTTATAACTAGTCCTTGCCTTACTAGATCTACAATAGCCATTTAAAACTAAAGAAAAATATTTTGAATATGCACTTTTATAATTTTCCACCCAAAATAATAAAAACAACATTATTACATCATTAAAACATTCATGAAATAAAATAATTATGTTTTGGGATTTAATACCTTTATCCACACAAATCGTGACCCTTTATACTTCATATAGACCAAGGGAAAGTTATAAAATGATAACCATCATAAGTGGTATAACTACCTAAAAAAATTCACCTTGATAATATCCAAATTAAGGGTATATTAAATTAGGTTTCATAACTCTTAATATTCCATCCATTTATATCACTAAAAATATTATTGGATTCATGTGGACACAAGACTTATAAATGACAAATGTTATATGGTAGTGATATTGAGTATCAAACCTTATATCAAACATTGAATATAGGATAACATTTTTCATACTAACATATAAAATAATATATTTTTTATAACTTAATAAATATATGCGTTGCAATGGTATAAATATAGAATATGATTTTTGAGGTGCATTACAACCAAGTTGTAAGACACTTTAGGGTGTAAAATATAGTGAAAGTCCTTCATAAACATTTATATTGTCAAAATACCTAAAATTATGTGATAATATATATTAGGTCATGAATATAATTGCATAATAAAATATTTTAAAAAATAAGGATATATACATACCTCTACCAATTCTAGATCGGCCATAAGAGTTAGTATCCATAGATTTCATTTCATGATTTACCATGACTAGTCATGGTCTTTAATATTTCATTTTCTTGGTTGATATACTTTCCAAGATGATAGTTTTGGTGTCCAAAAAAGGGGTTCCAATATGAAGACATTGTAAAAATATACTTTTATCATGTGTATTTATTAATTTACTTATCACATACCATTATTATAGATAGGGAAAACATATATCTTAGAATTATATAGTATATATTATGGTCAATTATGGACACCAAGTAAACTAAGTCAACCTCTTTTCATTCATAAAAAAATCAAAAATAGAATTAATTAACTATGTCATGGTGTAATTAATTTTGACATATAAATAATAATATGTACAAACATGGGATGATAATTTAGTATACATCCAACATATATTTAATTTAACACTCCATTGTTCCACATGACATAGGCATTTTAAAGGTTGTGATGCGCATTGTAGTGAAGGAAGTATTAGCCACTACCCAAAAGGAATATGAAAAATGATAATATATTTAGACTCAATCCTAAAAATTCATAATCAATTTCATGAAATCATATCTAAAACTATCAAGAATTACATGAAATTCCATGACTATCATCAAGTCCATCAATACTTCCAACTTGGTGATAAGGTATGGATAATTTTTATAAATAATAATTGAAATATCTAAATACAAAACTCATAACTCTATCATACGAGACATACATAATCATATAAAATATAACCATTAATTCCTTTGAGGTAAAATTTCAAGCCTATCTTGGGTTTTTTATGTAGTGTTCAATTTAGAACTCTTAGAGCCATATTACCCACTCTTTTTGACAATTCACATATTAGGAAATATTTGTAGGTGATAGAGATAAATTTTGGCTATTCAATGAAATTAATTATTGATGAAGTAATAGATACAAGGATGAAAATTTTCATGAATTCTGAAAATTCCTATATCATTTGATTAAGTAGGATAATTTGGCCACCAAGGAAAGTGGTTAATATCAAGACAAATTTAATAAATATTTCCACATTTTGTGAAATACCTAAACTCAATGTGGCCACTTTCTTCACAATGAGGATGAATAATATATAAAATGACTTTGGATAATTGAATAAGAGCATTTTTTTTAAGTTATTTAAAAATGCATATAGCATAACATAAATGATAATTTCTATAGCTATTTAAATAATTTTTGGATCTAAGTAAGTATCACCATCAATAACTAGTAGGGTAAATGTATATTTGGTGAGATAAAATATTTGAAAATGTATTATAATAGAAAATCATAGAACACCTAGAAATATTGACCCCTAAAAGGTGGCCCAAACATTACCAAATATTATTAGCAATTATTCTTATATTAGATCCATTATTTTTGGGTGTCATCCTATAAAAATTTGTATGCATATTGAATGAATTACTAAATTTTTAAATATTTAAATAAAAATAATATTCACTTTCTTATTCATGTTGAGTGGGATTTTTTTAAATTTTTTTAGATTTAAATTATTTTTATTTAACTATAAGATGATGGTTTATACTATCAAGATTTATAGTAGAAATATTATATCTCTTTCACCTATATCTATTTATTTTTAAAAACTCTCTTATTATATTTTACTAAATATTTATTTATTACTATGTAAAATCTATTTCAATATAATATAAAAGAGTTTTAATTTAAAATAACACATAAATTCTTAAAATTTGGTGTGTTGTTCCTCAGATTCAATCCTCAATATATAAAAACTTAAATTTGTGTTCATACAAAGGGGGAAATGGGAGTCATGTCTAATGGCATGACAAATTTCATGAATAAAATTATATGGTCCTTGTTATCACTCAAATAATATACCCCTTGAATTGGAAGAATTGGTTTAGTGAGACATTAGGATCATCCCCAAAGGTGTGGAACACTTGTGATAATTAGGAATAACCTCAAGAATAGGAAAAATTCCTTATATTCTAGATACGCCTACTTTAGGGCCAATGCATAGACCTACAAAGAGTAGAATGAAATTTACATCTAGTGTTAAACCTAAAATTAAAAATGGGAAAAGGGAGAGAAAAGGTAAGAGGGTTGTTGTAATGTAAAAGGTGATACCCAAAGAATAGAGACCCTAGGAATATAGTGAGAACTTCACCAACTTAATGACATAATAAAACTAACATATCAGATACAAAATCTTAAAATCAAGTGCACTACATAAGTCTTTCACATGGAGGCAAGGGAATACAATGTAACATTAGGAGGGATGAAAAATGGTCTATAGATAATGCTTACACAAACTTATGTATACAAATCATGATATCTATAGATACTTTTAGCTCTACACATAGGTATAGATGGAGGATGATAATGAGAAGGAAAAATGTCCATAAACAAGGATTGACAACCAAGAAATACACATAAAACATATCATGAAGAAATGTAAAATAATTCTTATTAATATGAAGATGTAAGATAGTATTACAAATTTGAATAAATAGATATTTTTATACAACGATATGGCTCTTGGAGGTAAATTTTTGGTAGTGTTATGGTGCCTAAATTTTTTGAGCCTTTTGTAATGAAAATTAGTGTTTATATAGCACTAAAAAAGGCCTACCATAATCAATTTGCTATTGGAGATGGTAGATAAGAACATAAATTCAAAATGGCTTCCTAGATCTCAATGTTGATTAATATCATCAAAGTATTCACCTTAACTACTATAATCCATGCTTATTCAACCTAGATCTAACAATTTGATCATGAAAGTAGCTATAAGGTCACTCGTGGATCTACATGTGCATTTGAGAATGAAGGGATTCTAAAACACCAAGGGTGGCATGTGATCATGTTTTGAAAATATTAAAACTTCCCTAAATTTTATTATATTCTAATTTAATTACTTCAACATCTAATTAGGCCCAACTACCACCTTTATTCATGGCTTCCATCTATCAATCCTCCTAGACTAGCCCATTGATGTGGGAATTTATGAGTTCATACTTCAATTCTACCATGTTATCCTACACAATTAGTGGGGATTAAAATGCACATATATATTTTGAGTAGGGTACACATTGAACTACGTGTACTAAGTTTTGTGTAGAGAGGAGTGCACATTGAAGGTTATGCAGTAAATGAGATATGAATTAAAGTTATAATTATGTGAAGGGAATTGAGGTTGATCTTATATAGAAATGAATAATACCCAAAATCTTTATTTTCCTAATTTCTTCTAATGATCCTTGTAGTCTATGTATTCATATGAAACTTTCACTAGTCTATAAAGGGAATGGTGTACAACCTAGATTGTAGTCTATGTTTTACAAGGGTAGACATGTGAAAATCTATGACTTGGTGTGGGACATCATTATTTTAGTGAAAGGAAGTATTTGAATAACAGAGTGCAATAATATTGAATATATTGATCACACTCTTCATGATTTGGAATTTATTCCCATACACTTGTTTCTTTCACTACTTGAAGTCATGGAGACCCATGTTATTTGACTTACATGTCGTATTGGTGAAGTGAAGGATATTTACATGGGGTTCACATTAAAAACTCCTCATAGGTGAAAATAAACACTTGGTTTATGTGTGATCCTGTGTTTACTATTGAGTAAAGGCATGGATGAGAAGCATCTATGCACAAATTTACTTTTTTAGGGAACTCATCACTATTCAAGCACACAACCTCTCTTTCATGGTCTTGATGATTTTAATGATTATGTGGAGAGTGAATTGGAGATTAAACACTTTTGGATACCTTTATGGTTTTATTGTCTACTAAGTGAGAATCCAATAGCCTTGAAGTAATATATTGGGTATGGAGTCATCTAGAATCCATTGATCTTATTTCTCTTGATTTTAATTGGCATGAAAATCTCATCCAACATCAAAAGGAACTAGGATAACTTACATAAGGAAAAACAAAGGAATAAATACATTAAAAAAAACTTAGATGAAAGGTAAATCTAAGCTAGAATAATTACACACAAGCACTTGGAGAAAATTAAATTACTCTAAATGACAGCATGTGTGTGTGGCACTTAGGGGAATTAAAACATCTAAACTAATATTTAAAAAAGTGTTCACAACCATTGGAGATAGTCATTAAGATGAATCCTATTAAAATATATGGGAAATACTTCTCTTCTTAGTCTTTTAAGCTGATACACGTTGGTTTTATTATGATTGGTTATAGTATATGGGCCACTCCATATGGTTTTAAACTTTATATGCTTATTGGCCTTTACTCTATATCTCCACTTGAGTATCAAGTATCCTTGATTGAATATCATATAAAAAACCATTATAATTAATGTTTTCTTGGTTTATACTTGTTAAATATCCATAGTGTGTATGGCCTATAACCTAAGTTTGAGTTTCATTATCTCAGCTAATCTTATTGACATGAGATCACTCTTAAGTAATTCTAATTGATGGGATATCCTTGGTGAAGGTAGTATTGATTCATTTCCATAGACTAACCTTAAGGGTGAAACCCCAAACACATTTTTTAGCATTATTTGATATGCCTAGAGGGTTGTCTTAATATTGGTGTACCAAGATTATCGATCATCTTCCATGGTTAAATTAATGATAAAAATAAATTTATTGTTACTTTACTAGGATAAACAATTACCTCAGGGATAATAATTTAAAGAGGTACTCATATGGATTATTTCCTTGACTAACCATTCATTGATCTTGGCTACAAGGAAAGCCAATGCTTGGTCTAAGATAGTAGTGGTTGAAACACCAAATCTTGTGACAATACTTTCATATAATTCTAGGATGGAGACCTCTTTAGATTCTTTGAGAGATATTACTTTTTCCCACCTCTTAAAGTAGTCAGTTATCATGAGGATCCATTTGTGTCCATCACTTGATGGTAGATTTATCATGATGATGAAGTCTAGGCCCCACTATGTAAAGGGTTGATCAACTTGTATTGTGTGTAGGGGTAGGGTTGTTAATTTATACTTGGATACAAAGAAATCACACTTCTTTCAGTTTCATAACCATGTGTGTATATCCTTGAATAGAGATAGAAAATAATATCTAGCTCACATAATCTTCATAGAAATGGTATTTGGTGAATAATGGCCTCTTAATGGCCTATCATGGAACTCTTCTAAGGTCTTGTTCACATGACCCTATTCTATGCATTACAAGATAACTCCATTGATGTATTTTCAAAAAAGTACATCAATAAAAAGAACATAAGGAATGGTTTGTACTAGGAAATGTTTATTCTTGGATTTATTCAAGCCATGCAGATATGTGCTAGTCTAGAGGAAGATCCTCATGCTCTTAGTAAAAATTATTGGGTCACCTTGATCTTTTGATTAGTTTTCATGTAGTTCATTGACTACATAGTATTATATCATTTCATCTTATGTTAGTTACTCATAGCAGCCTTTACCTTGTACTAGCTTGGTTATTTATATATCTATGTTGTATTACATCACCTTTGTGACCAAATAGTATCTCCTCTTACTAATGTCCTTGATTATTAGGAACTCCTTTATATTCAAGTGTGAGACCATAAACTAGATCATTTTGTTGGAGAGTATATGCTTGATTTTTTAAGTACTCTTATTACTGCAAGGGTATGATTTTATACAAAGGTATAGTGCATTTCATAATCCTTGAGTTATTGGTTAAATAAAGTAATAGGTTTCTATAGTTAATCATTATTTTACTATGAAAGGATGGTTAATATGCCTTCATATACACCAAATGCAAAAAGGATGAAATCCTTACTATAATATGGGTTTATCAAAGTAGGATCTTGTATGGTGTTGCACTTAATGGCCTTGAAATTACATCCACCTTCTGAGGTCCAATTGAATATATCAATTTTCTTGAGCATTATTGTGACGGGTTTGACCAGATTCACAAAACTCAACACAAAACTTCAATAATGTTTATTATCCCCAAAAATCCTTAGAGACCCTTCTTATGACCTAAGATAAGAAGAGATAGAATAAGCTCAACTCATTCAATCTCAATGGTGAGTCCCTATTTTTAGATAATGTGTCCCAAAAAATTTCCTTCATGTACTATCAATATACACTTGCTTGGGTTTAGAGAGATTTGAAATCTTGATATGTTCAAATACTTATTCTAGGTGACCCAAATGGTCCATTGTGCACCTTGAAAAATAGTTATATCATAAAAGGAATCCAAGATGATGTTTTTTGAGTTTTCCTTTGAATTCCATATCCATGGCCCTCTAGAAGGTATCTCCTATATTTATCAAACTAAACAGAATCCTTTAGTATGTAAAGGTACCCCATTTAGTAGTGAACGTTATTTTGAATTGATTGCATTCTCACACAAGCATGTAGTTATAACCTAAATAACCATCGAGTAGTGAAAACCATTACACACCAATGATTATTTATAGAATTTTTTTAATTTGTAGGAGGGGTAGTGATATTTGAGGGAATATTTGTTTATTTCCTTAAAGTCTATACACAATCATATCTCTCAATTCTATTTGTGAACTAGGACTAGATTGACCATCCATGATGAATGTTTGATTAGAAATATTATGTTAACCTGAGTAATATTTGATAGCTCCTTCCTCATTAAGGGTTGAATATTAAGGTTAACTCACCTCTATTTCTACCTAAATGGCTGGTATTAGAATTAAACTCAATATTATACTAGGCTAATCCTAGATCAAAGCCTTTGAGGCCATTATATCTCCATGTGAAGATATCATCATACCTTATGCTTAGATCAATAAATTATTAAATTTTAGATGGGGATCATATGTTACTATATTTTAAGAGATTATCATTAGAGATGGCCACTATCTTGAATATTTTTTCCTTCACCATCATGTCTTTTCTCTCTCCCTTTAGTTGGTCATCAGAATTGAATATGCTATCTAGTGTGACTAGACTTTTAGTCACCTTGTTTCCTTTTAGTTGAATGATTTTATCCTCATATTGATTTTGGTGATATGGTTTATTTTTGGTATAGAACTCAACTTTATATTTTTGTAAGTTGATGATTTTATCATATCTTTCAAATACATACCAATTATTTGTGTTGTCTAGGACTGCTAGTCAAACTACAAGTTTTATGAGCTACTCAAACTCATTATTGATACTACGTAGGAGGTCATACTATGCACCCATATTTTTGATCATATAAACATCATAATTTCATGCCCTTGGGATGGAATTTATATTGAAATAATTAAAATCCTTGATTATGTCCAATGCCATATGTTTGTAATCTCTTAGTAGACTATTCTTGGACATGTTTTATGTTTTGACCTAGTTTACCCCTAGTTCATTATCTCTAAAATATTTCAACACCTTGATTAATTTATTATTCACCAATTTGAGACCCTAGATTAGTGCCTTATATTTGGAAACATTATTTTTGAAACTAAATTATAACCTAAATACATAGAAATATTTATCCTTCTTAGGGGAAATCATTTGAATGCCATCTCTTGTGCTATTTTTGCTTTTGGAGCCATTGAATTATAACTTCCATATGTTTTCAAAGTCTTCTTACACCTTTAAAAGTTTAGGTAATAAGGTTTCCTCCTTGAGAATGTAGTATGTGCCTATCCCTATTTCCTCTACATTATTATATGGATCAAATTCATAGTGCCTATACACCCATTTGTTAATTAAGTTATCCATAATTCCCTCAAGTGATATGACAGTCTAATGAAAAACTGAATTCTCCTCTTGGTCAAACAAGGTGAAGCTTTTGTCAACTAGGCTAGGAGTGTATGGATCCATGTGATTTTTTGAAATAGGCTCGATCTTGATGGCCATCTTGGTCCCATAACTAGTCCTAAGTAGCATGTGTGATTAACCAAGTGTAGATATATGCCCACATGCATAGTGAAATCTTGGGAGAGGCATATAACAAATAAAGGGGGTAATTCAATGATTATGGTGTTCTATGTAATGGAAAAGTTGGGACATGTGTGTAGAGCAAGACTTAGATCTTTGATGATTCCCATAGTTTTAATTATTATTCTATCCAATTGGATGACCCATTTTGAGATGGGAGAATATGTTATACGTCACATGTTTATGATTTTATTCAAAATCACTAAGCTACTTGTTGATGATCAAAATTCCCTTATTCTCAGAATGGGGACCCTCCTTTTTTCAATTTTCAAAATTCCCATAGATGCTAAACATATTAAATCATTTGACTGCATGAAGAATTGATTGAATTTACCAATACTTGTGTTTCTAAAATTTCTAGTTAATCATTCATTTTGAAATAAGGATTGATACTTAAAAATATTCAAATTGTGTCAAGTATTCTTCAAGTTTTATTCAATAATAAATTATTGACCATGGATGATTCAATGATATGCAAACAGGATTTTGCTAAGTATGAATTGGCTCTTTAATAGACATAAATAGAACAATCTTGTTTGTATTTTATTAAATTAATATTATGTTATGTTTAAGACATTTAATTGTAAATTTTTTCTTTAAACTTGCTTAAATTTGACTAATATGGACATTGACATCTTCAAGAAGCTAACTTAGTTTCTTGCTTGACCTCGGAAGATGTCAAATTAAAGTTACAGTTTATGATGCTGCACAAGATATCAAAGTTTAGACTATGGCCTAAAAGGATAAATGTCCACCTCATCAGACCTTGTAACACTTTAAGGATTTATTTCATCCTATAAAAATTACTAGGATAAAATTTGTAAAGTCTATGAGATACATGGTATCATCTTGAGGGATCATAGGAAGCTAACTAGTGGAATTCAAATCTTAGGTCTACATGTTAGGATCTTATCCCCCATGAGTAAACCCATCTAATCTAAGATACCACGCATCCCCCACACATCCCACCATAGTGCATAATACCTCGAGATGCTACCATATGTCTTAGTGGAAACCAATTAGACTCTAGTGGCCTTCTAAGGTAATACATGTCCCACTTAGGTCCATCCAAGGTCACCACATGTCTACACCATGTTACATCTATCCAAATATCATGAGAGACCATGAGTTAGACACAAAGTTACACTTGAGCCATTTGACCAAGGTTTTATGATATAAAGTGGTTTGAGGTGCCTTTTGAGAATGACATTTGGTAGAAGAATAAATATTAGCTTGTAGGAATGATGTATATCCCCTTTAGGCCTACATGATGACACCACATGTCATTCCCACATTAGTTATATCTAAGATCCATGAGATAACCTCTAAAATGTATGTGTGTCTCCACCCAAGCCATATAATTATCACCAAGTTGTCAAAAGTTGTCTAAAAGCCTTATGAGAGAGACACCTAGCAAGGAAAGCTATGAGTTCTAATGAGAGTGACATGTGGCATTCTTGTAGCCAATAAAAATGGAATAACACCACCTGAGATCTTTATATGAATTGAAATATGCCATGTGATTATATATCAATGATTCATCATGTAAATTTTCATTTTGAGAATCTATGAGAAAATCAAAAGGTTCCATGTTTCAAGATTTCAAGCCAATTATGTTGCTTAATCATATTCAAGCCACATAAGTACATAGCTATATCTAAGGTGGAAAACACATGCAAAAATTTGTTAATATTTATATTTAAAGATAAAATTAATGGAAAATCAAATACAAATTAAAGATAAATTAAATTATGTTGCAATTAATTTCTAAAATAAATAGTTCAAAATTATTTCAAATATATGCAAAGTTGACAAACTTGCCATTAATAAAACATGAACCTGGATCACCATCAATATTATATTAATTAGAGTGGTAATTCAAAATGCTATAAAATCAAGGATATATTTTTTTTAATTTAAAATCTATACATGGTTTCTTTCTTTAGTATCCCTGCTCTCATAATTCAACAAAGCTAAAGCTGTTAACAAATTATACTCTCAACTACCGTTATTAGATCTTTAAAATTTCATAAGGATACAAAGAGACATTGATTAATATCTAAAGTATTATAAAGGATGTAACAAGAAGGTAATTATATTATAGGTAATATTATATCCTCTGAGAATGATGACTCTGGTCTTTAAAGATACTAGATTTATTCTGGAGGCTATAGCATCTAGTGACTTGCATTATAGTAGCATATATTTTAATGCAAAAGAATCTAGGGATATTTATGAGAATGAAACCATTCCTCATGAAATTAAACTATTTTTTGATATGTTTTCCATTAATGGAATCGATCTCTACAAGGCTTTAGTTAAGCATAAGTCATGCCATGGAATGACCTAGTTTATAGTATTTTTGGGAGGTAAAAATGCGAAGATGGGTTGATTAAATAAATGACCCAAGGTATCCCTATTTATTTCATATTAGGACCAAGATTTGAAAAATACTATGACATTCCCTCACCATAGATAGAATATAACTAGGTAATCATCAATAACTGGTATGAAGTGCACTCCTTGAATAAGGTCTTGGATTAATGGGTGACTGACCCAATGGGAACTATTCTCATGGATAATCAAGGAAAATTTCCCATATAAAAATTTGGACAAGGATTTAAAATTATCTTAGACCTCTTAAATATAATATTTGGTAGTCCACACATTGCTTATGTGGGCATAAGGACTATTCCATTGCTGTAAATAATCCTATAAGACCCACAAATTCCCCACTTGGGAAAATTATCAACAATAACATGGTCTATGTAATACAAGACACTTGAAAAGATGGTTTCCCATTATTTATGATGAGATACTTATTAGATGTAATCTATGAAACTTCTCAATTGGGTTGAAGTTCATGGTCTCTTGAGCATCCAAAATTTGTACCTCAACTCTTTTTTATAATGAATATTCATAGGTTCAAATGTAATAAGAGAGTGATTATGAAAGAGTTCCACCTAGTGGTCTATCATTAAATCAATGGATTTGAGATGCAAAGGTTTTCCCTTAAAATTATATAAACCTTTAAATATATGGGTAGATACTAGTTATACCCAGACTACATAGTTATCAGAATGAAAAGAGTGATGGTGGCCCCTCTTAGATTGCTAAGATTTATGCAAATGAAGCTAGATAAATAAGAAATAACCTATCAAATTATGCATGGATTTTATTAAATATTCAAGGATAAGAATAAAATTCTACACATAAGGTTCCTTATAATTATGGGAGGACTAGGATTACCAGGTGGGATGATGATGTTATAGTTTATAGGCATAGGGATTCATTCCTATTGCCTAAATATGACTTCAGACCATGGGATCCCAATAAGATCATTTCCAATAATTTATTAAAATTTAATAAATATGTATCAATGGAATACAAACGTCAATAATAAGTCCATGATTGGATATATAGAGATGCTTTGAATGATGAGGTAGTACTCTAGAATGTAGCAATGAAGAACATTGAACTAGAGATGAGACTGGATAAGGAGAAGAAAAAGTAGGATAGTATTAAGTCTCAACCACCACCATCACATGGGAACATGTTTGATGCTGAATATAATGAAGGTCAAGATGAATACAAAGTTCCTATTGTTAAGAACAAGCAAAATAGACCTCCATAACTTGCCAGTTCAAGAATTTAGGACTTACCTCCAAGATTTGAGTAAGAAGGATCTAAAATTCAACTTGAACCCTCCCAAGGACCCATAATAATATATTAATCTACTATGGGATCAAATCTATAAATCCTAGATCAACCTAACCCTATTGTTATTGACCTTAAGGATTTGGAACAAGGCATTGATTTCTCCATGGAAGAAGTACATGCACTGGTCAGTAGAAACATTAAGAAAGTATACAAGAGGAAGAGGGAGCATAATACCACTAAGAGAGGATATTTATCCCATCCACTAGCTTATCAAGTAACTACATATCCTCTAACACAATCAAATCTTACAGGCACCCAAGTTGTGAAAGAATAAGCAACTGCTCCCTCTCCAAGAGTTGATCCATTTACTAATGGTGTTGCTAATAAAACACCATAGGATACCCTTAGAGCATAATATTTAAATTTAATTACCTCACCACTACATTATTTTATAATTTATATTACATATCAAAATAACTATATTTCTATATTTTCTCCTTCTACCATTGTTATCCCATTGATAAGCATAATGCAAACTAGCATCCTGCTTAGGACTACTCTTCTTATTCCTTACACAAGTATCCCATTCATTATTATTCCCTCATTAGATTCAATATAATCAATAAATACAACTACCACTACTTAATATTTAGTTTATCTTGGGCCAATGTAATGATTCCTTGGGATTTACCATCCCCCATTTCATTTCTCATGCCACTACAGATATTGCATCTTTATTAGGAACTAGTGTTAGTTATATTGTTAGTTCTACTTCCTCCCAGGAAATAAAAACTAGTAAAACACTTGATATTTGTTCCCTTGTATTTTAAAGGCCATTAAGGCCCATTTAAAAACTTTTTACTTTCTAAATTCACCTTTGCCTACATCCCCATTCAATGTTGTTATAACTACAAAGGTGAGTCTGCCTCTAAAATTGCCTTTATTTATTCTAAATATGGACCCTACAAGAAATCCACTTATCACATTTGGGTATTGTTGACCATTTTTTTCCCAACAGGAAAAAAAATTTGGTCCCCCCTTTTTTATGCTATTTTGAGCCAGTACTTTTGATTATACATGAGTCTTGCAATTTCTATAGACTCTACAAGTGAAGTTTCTACAAATTCTACAAAGAAGATTTTTTCTATGAACTCTAGAGGTGAGTCCTTTGGCACATGAAGAACCAATTCAAAGAGTGCAAGGTTTTGAAAAGCTTCTTCAGACTCTTGTCAAAAATTCACAAGGAAGGTTAACATCTTTAAACCTTTGAATCATTGAACCGATTCAATGCCTTGGTTCAATGCCTTAGTTCAATCGGCAAGTTCATCACTTCGGTTTAAAGTCTTGGTTCAATTAGCAAAGTTCATCACTTTGGTTCAATCAAATGATTCATCATCTTGGTTCAATGCATTGGTTTAATGTTTTGGTTCAATGCTTCGGTTCAATCAGATGGTTTAATCACTAAGTTCAATGCACAGTTCAAAGCCTTGGTTCAACAACCACTTGAACCATTGAATCAGTTCAATTAATTAGTTCAAAAGTTGGTTCAAAGGAGCATTTCAATGCAAAAATTCAAGAGAGCCTCTTGAAGGACAAGTGCCCTTGTGGAGGGCACTTGGTTGGTAAAGCACCCTTCGAAAGGGTCAATTTCAATAAACCTAAAGGGCACTTTGAAGGTAGCTGAAGGAATTCAAAATGCACAAAAATACTTAAGGCATTGAATGAACTCTTTCAGAATTCTTTCTAAAGGAATTCCTTCAAACAAAAAGTCTAAAGGATTTTAGAGGAAGGCCGTGAGCTCAAAAGGACCCAGGGAAAACCCCAAAAGAAATCAAAGTGGCCAATTCACGTAGACTTTTTGTTTGTGGGAAAATTGTCTGCAAAAAAGCCCACGGGGAAGAAACCTGAAGGAATGACAAAAGGCTAAAGCAGGAAGCTGATGGAAAGTCCAAGGGTGATAGGCCTATGACCTCAAAGTTAAATGTAGCAAACTAGCCATTGGTTTTCAAGTGATGATGGGTGTGCAGACGTCAATTTTAAGATGGTGAAATAGTTATTTTGATTTTAAAATGGTTAAGTACCAACCAAAAAAGAGCCCAAAGAATGCAGCGACCTGCCAGAAGGTAGCCCCAAGGGCCGAAGGAGCTAGAAAGGGATAAAGCCAGGATGAGACAAGGCAAGGAAAAGACAAACATTCTAAGTGGCGAGTTATTGCCAAATGATCATCAAACATCACAAATAGTGAGCAATGCGGCCTACTCTCTCCATTTGGCATTTATGAGGGGAAAAACCATATTCTATTTGTAGGAAAAGAGTAGTCTATTTGCCAAAAATAGGCATGATCTATGCTTCTTCATTAATTTTGGGATGCCAAAGTCAAAGCAGGAATCGACAATCAAATGGCTCCCTCTTCCCAAGGCTTAGAGCGCACATGGGCCAGCTTGCAAAAGGAGTGCCAAAGTCTTTCCTAGAAAGCACCAAGTTCTCTTCCTCTTTCTATATATTGTAAAAATTCTCATTTGAGAAGCATCTTCTCTCTGAGCCTTAAGGCAAAACTCTGCCCAAAAATCTCTCAAGCTTGTAAGGCATAACTCTGCCAGATTTTACCTTGAATCAGGTTTTAACATTTTTACCTCTATCTAGACATGCACTTTAAAGTATATGTCTATATTCTTATTTTGTGTTAAGTCATTGTCCTTCATGCTCTTCACAGATTGACTATAGCATGTCTAGTGCATTGTGAAGTCTCTTTTCTATAGGTTTGCCAGAAGTAACTACAGCAGGAATATAAGCACCTATGAATAGGCTACCCAAGTATGTCACAGAGCACCTTTGGTATTTTTTATTCCTCTTTGTATCTCTATAGACCACTGATTCACTAAAATAGAAGATTTTCCCATGTCAGATGAAGTGTATAGGGACTTCTTCCTGGTGAAAATTATATGTTCAGGTTGAGTGGGTCAACCTTTTCTAGTGTATCACCTTTTCATTTTTTAAGCTTAGGTTCTATTTTTAGCATCTCTCTCTCCCTTTTCATCCCCCCTTTTTCATTTTATTTGTTTTCACTAGGAAAAACTAGGGCCTAAAGGATACATTAGAGGGAGCTAGCCCTTATCTAGAGACTCTCCCCTCTAGCTTTATCAGTCCCACAGGCAAGAGGGGAGTTTCCATTGTTGTGTGTAGAAGGGTAGGAGATAGGCATCCTACCCTTGAGTGTAATCCACTACATCAATAGTTTTTGGCATGCCTGGTGGGATCAACTAAGATAAGTTGTGTCTATAGAGTTAAAGAATTTTTGGTGTGTTCTTTAACTAGCTAGCCTTTGGAGGCTTTTGCATCAACACCAATGGTGACTCTGAGTTGAATCAGCTGGTTAAGTAGTTTAGGGCCATTCAGAAATCACATTTTTGTATGTATAATTCCTTTGCACAAAATTAAGGGTCTTGTATTCCTTCATATGAGTATGATCAAGCTCAAGATATTTAGGGAATCCCCTCAAGCAGCCCTCCTAGTTTCCCTTTAACAATAAGGGAAGTGGCACTAGAGTTTGAGAAGTAGGTAATGGAAATTGATAGACTAGATGAATAGTATAGATATCAGCAGGAGTTGATGTATAATGAGGTGTGTTTGTTTAGGGAAGCTCAAGCCTTGCAATCCATGGAAGAGGAGGTAGCAAAATGGAGGAATCCATTCATGCAAGGTAGTCAACCTTATGCACCCCCTCCTATCCTAAAGAAATCCCCCTCTTTTGCACCAAATCCTTTTTACCAAATGGCACTTGCTCATTTTGGCTCATCTGATGCATCAATCAACCCTGCTCTTGACCCCTTGTGCCTAGCCTTCAAGCATCAAAGGGAATTGGAACAACCTCCCATGGAGATGAACCTTCTAAACTCCTTAGATCATGAATCTTCTTTTGGGGGGAACTTCATGAACCAACACATCTCTCTCAAAACTTCTCCTACCCATCTCTATGATGATTCCTATGAGCTCCAAGAAAGACTCTTTCAAGATAATATAGCTAAGAAAATTAAGGAATTAGAGGCTAAGATGAGACTGCTTAGAGAAAGAGAGATGGAACTTTTAGACCTTGTAAAGAAGCCCCAAGAACTTGGAGAAAACAAAGTTGATGCTTGTTCGTAGGAGCAAAATTCTAATTTTGAGATCCTAAACTAGAATAAAATAGTAGAATCATGGGTTAAGGAGGAGAAGAAAGGTTTTTCTCAAAACCTTGAAGAAGATGAGGTTGCTCCTACTCATAATGATGTTGGTGACCTCAAAGAAAGGCTCTTTCAAAAGGATATAGATAGAAAAATTGTAGAGTTGGAATCTAGAGAGAGATTCCTCAGCCAATGTGTGATGGATAGTTCAAACCAAGCAACAGATTCCATGTCTAAACACACCCCACCTACACACTTCTAAGAGAGATATTAGGGCACACTTGATATTGATGAAGTGCTGGCCAAGTGGAAGGAGGAGAATCATTTGATTCTCACTCAAGGATTGCCTCCCCTTCCACATGGTTGTTTCACTTTGCCCCTTCTCAAGGAAGAACCTGTCCTACAGGAGGTGAGTGAGGAGTTGAAGACCCAATCTATAGTTTCCTAAGAGGCTATCATGAGTGATAATGAAGAATAAATCATCATTAATGCTCCTTCTAAAGACATCATTGAAGATGGAAAATACACAGGGCATGCATACATGTGGATGTTCCAGTAATACGAGGAGGAACTTAAGCATGGTGAGCTCTCTCCCCATTTTTTTGATGAACTTCCTTGTTGCTTCGATGAGGAGGATGAATACATCAAGGAGCCTAAGTTGAAGGAAGACTAGATGGATGCCTTTAAACATCTAGAAACTATGGTCTTTGAGGAGGAAAAGGAGAGGCTGGTCTCCTTTGAGGAAAGCCTTGAAGAAGAAATCTTTGAACAAAGAGGTGATGTTCTGTGGGATGAGCAATCAGTTTGTGATTCCATTTTAGACATCACAACAATCACCCTTCTTCAAGAAGGCCATGAGGGAGCAGAGGATGAGATTGATAAGATATCCAATGAAGCAAAAGGAATTAGGTCAAACCATGATGCATTGCAAAGGGACCATGTACTACAAAGGGCTTATGGTGATGAGCCAGCAACCACAAATTTCTTGGTGAAATGCACCAGCATGAAGGACCAACATTCGACAAGATTCTAGGAATAAGAAGAATACATGTATGTTGAAATTATGTTTGATTCTGATCCACTCAGATGCAGGCCAATCAAGGTGACAGGTAGGAGGAATAGGTCACCAAATCTCCTTTCCATTTAGCCATTTGTCTGGCACCATAAGTTTCCTCACTAGGAAGGGGACTTAAGATTTTTTCCCTTTGATCCAGGAGTGAGGCAAATATTCTTGGTTAGCTATATATAGTAGTTTGATTTCATTTTCTTTTCTTGTTTTCCCTAAGTGTAGTTTACACAGGTAGTATTTTTAGTCTTGTGTGTGTTTTCCTTTGTGTGTGGGGTAAAAGGCTCATGTTTGATTCTTGGATCTTTTGGGGCTATTGCTAACCTTTCTTCAAAATTGCATCTGACTCACTGCCTAATGGACTTAAAGGCAACTGGTTTATAAGCATAGCAGGCATACTTCCCTTGAGAGTCACTAATTTATTGACCATTTTTTGCCCAATAGGACAAAAAATTTGGTCCACCCTTTTTTTATGCTATTTTGAGCCATTAATTTTGATTTTACATGAGTCTTGTAATTTCTATAGACTCTGTAGGTGAAGTTTCTAAAAATTCTACAAAGAAGATTTTTTCTACAAACTCTACAGGTGAGTCCTTCGGCATATGAAGAACTAGTTCAAAGAGTGCAAGGTTTTGCAAAGCATCTTCAGACTCTTGTCAAAAATTCACAAGGAAGGTTAACATCTTTGAACCTTTGAACCATTGAATTGGTTTAATGCCTTGGTTCAATTAGAAAGTTCATCACTTTAGTTCAAAGTCTTGGTTCAATCGGCAAAGTTCATCACTTTGGTTCAATCAAATAGTTCACTAGCTAGGTTTAATGTGTTGGTTCAACATTTTGGTTCAATGCATGGTTCAAAGCCTTGGTTCAACAACCACTTGAACCATTGAACCGCTTCAATAAATTGGTTTAATGGTTGGTTCAAAGGAGCGGTTTAATGTGAAAAGTCAAGAAAGCCTCCCAAAGGACAAGTGCCCTTGCAGAGGGCACTTGGTCGGCAAAGTACCCTTCAGAAGGGTCAATTTCAATAAACTTGAAGGGCACTTTGAAGGTAGCTAAAGGAATTCAAAATGTGTAAAAAGACTTAAGGCATTGAATAAATTCTTTCAAACTTTTATCTGAAGGAATTCCTTTAGACAAAAAGTCTAAAGGAATTTAGAGGAAGGCCGCAATCTCAAAAGGACCTGGGGAAAACCCTGAAAGAAATCAAAGCGGCCAATTCTCATAGACTTTTTGTTCATGAGAAAATTTCCTATGAAAAAATCCCATAGGGAAGAAACTCGAAGGAATGACAAAAGGCCCAAGCAGGAAGCCAATGGAAAGTCCAAGGGTGATGGGCCTGAGGATATCAAAGTTAAACAAAACAAACTAGCCATTGGTTTTCAAGAGATGATGGGTCTACAGACGTCAATTTTAAGATGGTGAAATAGCAATTTTGATTTTAAAATGCTTAAGCACTAACCAAAAAAGAGTTCAAGGAATGTAGCGACCTACCAAAAGGTAGCCTTGAGAGCCAAGGGACAAATCTAGGATGAGACAAGGAAAGGAAAAGACATAACATTCCAAGTGGCAAGTTATTACCAGATGATCATCAAACAGTGTAAATAGTGAGTGGCATGGCTTGCTTTCTCCATTTGGCATTTATGAGGGGACAAACCACAATATATTTGTAAGAAAAGAGTAGTATATTTACAAAAAAGAGGCATGGTCTATGCTTCCTCATTAATGTTGGGATGCCAAAGTCAAAGCAGGAACTGATAATCAAATGGCTCCCTCTTCACAAGGCTCAGAGCACACATGGGCCAGCTTGTAAAAAGAGTGCCAAAGTCTTTCCTAGAAAGTGCCAAGTTCTCTTCCTCTTTCTATATATTGTAAAAATTCTCATTTGAGAAGCATCTACTCTCTGAGCCTTAAGGTAGAAGTCTACCCAAAATTCTCTTGGGCTTGTAAGGCAGAGCTCTACCAAATTTTACCTTG
The DNA here is from genome assembly GCA_037957365.1 of Torreya grandis. NCBI lineage: Eukaryota > Viridiplantae > Streptophyta > Pinopsida > Cupressales > Taxaceae > Torreya > Torreya grandis. Next base: position 699,786 of record JARHVA010004082.1, on the reverse strand, counting down.
AATCAGGACTTGCATTTTTACCTCTATCTGGACTTGCACTTTAAAGTATATGTCTATGTTCTTGTTTTGTGTTAAGTCATTATCTTTCATGATTTTCATAGATCAATTATAGCATGTCTAGTACATTTTGAAGTCTCTTTTCTGTAGGTTTTCTAGAAGTGTCTACAACAGGAATATAGGTGCCTATGAATAGGCTACCCAAGTGTGTCGCAGAGCACCTTTGGTAGTTTTCCTTCCTCCTTGTATCTCTATGGACCCCTGAATCACTAAAATAGAAGAGTTTCCCATGTTAGATGAAGTTTATAGGTGCTTCTTCCTGGTGAAAAGTGTATGTTTGGGCTGAGTGGGTCAACCTTTTTTGGTGTATCACCTTTTCCTTTTTTAGGCTTAGGTTCTATTTTTATCATTTCTCTCTCCCTTTTCATCCCACCCTTTTTCATTTTATTTGTTAGTAGTAGGAGAAACTAGGGCCTAAAGAATACATCAGAGGGAGCTAGACCTTATCTAGAGACTCTCCCCTCTAGCTTCATCGGTCCCATAGGCAAGAGTGGAGTTTCCATTGTTGCATGTGAAAGGATAAGAGCTAGGCATCCTGCCCTAAGGTGTAATCCACTACATAAATAGGTATATAGACCCATTTAAATTTACACACATTCTTGTCACAAATCTAGCCTCTATCCCTACCACATCACCTCACCTCCAATGGCACCTATAGTAAATCTAATGCTTATTATTATCCCAAATTAGGTCATAAATATTATACTAGTAATAAGACATGAGAGACCTCATATAGTCATCTATATACCATAGATTGGAATGAAATTTGATGCTACTATGGGTACCATGAAAATAGTGGTGAAGAGGTAGGTTAAATATCCCCAATCTAGCTCAGTTGTGGCTCATGAAAGTGAAGAGTCCTTCACTTTAACAAAGAAGAGGAAGGTTGGCCTAGGTGAATTAGATGAGTATGCAGAGGACCCTATGACCATGGTCCAAGATAATGTAGAATCAATAATGGCCTTAATGAAAGGTATGTATTAAGAGGTGAAGAGATTGAGGGAGTAAGCATGCTAACAGTGTTAAATAATACTACAACCCAAATAATAAATGCAATAATCAATGTCTTCAATTTATACAAGGTCATAAAGATAAGGGTAGAGGATGAGAATCTATATTTTAATATGGTCATTAAATATGACCAAAGACTTTCACTCTATGATGCCAAGTTAGAAAACTTGATTAGAATTGTAAGGAAGAACAAGTTCCCAGACATTAAGACATTTCCACTTGAAGAAATCATCATGGTACAAACTATAATGATGAATATAAGGAGAAAATTGAAAAGGTAGATAAAACAAGTAAAGGATGTAACTGTATCCTTAGAAAAAGTAGAGTTTAGGATTACCCTATTTCCAAATGATGTTATGGTCACTAGGTTGACCAAACTTGATGGAAACTTTATGGATGACCAAGATTTTAGGTCTCAAATAAAAGTATTTGTTTCAAAATTTCAATAAGACATTGATAATGCCAAGAGTACCACTGAAGTATTAAACATTATGGATTTTGATAAGCAAAGGCTAGAGAGAGATAACGATATTGAATAAGCACTAAGACCTATACTTGTATATTATGGTAGGCTTATTCAAGAAATGTTTGACCTATTTTATCATATGATCTTGAATTTTGATCAAATTTAACAGGAATACTTAGCATGCATTGAAGTTTGGATAAGGGAGGAGGTAGAGAAACAAAGGTTGGAATAGAAATTTGGTCAATAAGTAGCTATCCAATAACCCCTTCCATGGTAACAACTAGAACCTTAGTAACCTACTCTAGAGCCTTAATAAATATTTTTCTTTGCTTTGTAAATCCAAATCTAGAATATTCCCTTGTAATATGTGGCATTTTAGTTATTGTTATTCAAAATTTAAAATCCACTTGTCTATATTTAGTCATATTTTAATGGACTCACTTAAACTTTCATAGGCATTTTGAGGCCTATATATGGGTATGCCCCATCATTATAATTTTTAGGAAAATTTATTAGAGAATTAATGCAAAATATCTAAGGATTCCCGAGATTGTTTGAATACTCTATGGTGTGTTATGTAGTTTTTTCTTCTCATACTTTTAGAAAATTAATGGTTTCTTTTCTGATGACTAATATAACAATAATATCAATGTATGCATCTATTACCTTGAGTTTAACACTAGGCTAACAAATCTATTGGTTTATGTGCTCTATTTCATCATATTTGTAGTTGAATGTGCTTATGTAATTTGTTGTGAATAAGTAGCTTTCATGAAACATATGATTTTAAATATATACATCTCCTTTCCTTTCAAGTCTCAACTGCATTCATTTGGATTTGAGTATTACACTAGGGTTGGCGAATGCTAGTTTTACCTATTATTTTCATAGAGGTTATAAGAATTGACCCCTCTAACCATCTGAAGTAAACTTTCTTTTCTACCCTACCCTGATTACCTTTAGATCAACCCCATGATTCACTTTAGTTTATCTTATTCTATAAATATTCATGGTTTGTTTGTTCTTCACAAATAATTGGCAAAGTTTAGAGCAATTTCATAAATATTATCAAGAAATAAAGTGTCATTATTATATAATATATTATTCCTATAGTAATTTTTGCCTATATACTTACATGCGGTGGCCATATCTATATTATTTTGATATTTTTAGTATTAAATATGTAAACAACTCAATCCCTGAGTCTTCTAAGACTTAAAATTGAGTTTATTACTTTCCTCCCATTCCATAGTAACATAGGGAGGACATTTCTTTCCTTGTACTTGCGTTTCGGGATCCCATCAAAACCTGTTTTTACCTTTATCTAAAACATAGGGAGGACATTAAGTGCATCAACAAGAATAAAAAATTTGGCACTAGAGGAGGGCACCTATGCAATTACTTTCATGCATCTTGGTGAAATTGTAGTGTACTTCATTAAATATATGAATAATTGTTTCAAATTACATAAATAATGTTAAATAACAATGAAGATCTACATTCTTTGTTTGAATCTTTGCAATAATTAAAGGATTCCATCAAAGTTAGTGTTCATTCATATAATTTTGGAAATTATGCTATCTAAATTTATGAATAACCATAAATATATGTGAAATAAAACATTATTTACGCATATTGAAGGTTTTTTTATCATCTTTACAGAGTTTGATATAAACTGGGTAAATAGTCTAGATATTTTTGAGAATTTATACAAAGGTCAATCATTGAGACCTCACTTGCACTGAATCTAATCATTTAAGATCATAATTTATCTAATTCAATTGGAATTGAGAAAAAATTTGTGTATCTTTATGTTGAAGGATATTTTTAAATGCTCAAATGTTCTTAGATTATTAAATTATGCATAAAAATGCTTTATAATTATAGTCTAATATTAATCTTTGTAAGCTAACATGTAGAACTAATAGTATTTGTGTAGGTATTGAAAACTCTAAGGTTTCAAAGATTGGATCCTCAAATATCAAGGTAAATATATTTTATATAGTTTATAAACATTTTTATGTAAGACGTTGACTGATATTTGTAATATTTGGCACTTGTGAAGCTACCTTTGAAGTCTTTTTTGGTCACTAGAGTTGCCTAGGATTAGAATTAGATCTTGATATGAAACCAAGGTCCCTTTAACATCCCTATAAATTCTTAAGAAGACAAGAATATACAAAGGTAAACATAAGAAGAATAAGACCCTACCAAATTCCCCATCTACACAAACTTTTCCACCCCTCTTTCCAATCATGGCATGGTTAGATGGTTCATCCATCAATGTCCCTAGTACTATGAATGATCTACTAAGGAACCTAAAAAAATATTTGTCTCTTTACCCCCACTGGTAGAGTAACCATTGAAGAGCATATAAATTCATTTAAAGCATCTTTGAGGCTGATTAATTTAATTGATGAGGACATTGCTTACAACATTTTTTCCTTTACATTTTGAGATGCAGCTTATGATTGATTCCTCAAATTGATATAATATTCCATCATGAGATGGGATCAATTAAATGATACTTTTATTTCCCAAATTTATAGGTTTATAAGTTTGAGAGTTGTGTATCAATAGTTCACCACCCTAAAAAGGGACATGAAGGAACCAATTAGAACATTTAATACAAAGTTTAGAAAAATGTATAGCCTAATATCCCCACCCTATAGGTTGGTAGGAAATTTGGATTTATAAATATACAAAATTTCCTTAGACCTGATGACAACTATCTTCTTGAAAAAATCCTTAAATATTAACATGTTGCCTTTTGAATATGCTAAAGCGATCCATATTAAAGATAAAATGCACCCCGAGGGGAATACTACTTAATTATACCAAATAATGACCCAACACTACCTTCTCTTAATGTCCTACCCAACATCAATAGGAATTTACCTTCATTAAACAAAGTACCAATAATTAATTAGTTACCATTAAGACCTGATGCACCCAACCAATAGCTAGGATTATTCAACCAAGTGAATGTTAGAGCACATCCTTAGAATAATATCAATTAAGCACTAATACCCATAAATAACACCAACATTCAAACTATGACCCAAAACAATAACTCAAAGCCGCTAAAGGGAGAATTAAATTCGATGTAGATAATTGTTCAGAAACTTGCTAATGATTTCTTGGATCTTAATAAACAAATAGAAAATAATAGGGAGGTTTCTAATATAAATTACAAATTCTAATATATAATAAACCATTTAATAGTTCTAATAATAATAGTGAGCTCCATTGAGCAAGTTTCCTAAGATCAAAATTTGTGAGTTAGATTTTACCCAAGTGGTGTCAAGTACACAATACTACCAAACATGGAGAACTAGACTACATTGAATTCTATCATGAATTTGAAGCCATTTAGAAATAAATGGATGGGTTTGATATGAATCATATTGATGAAAGTAATGTTAAAGCATCTAAAAATACCAATGATGCTTCTAGAGCTCTAAAAATAATCCTCATGGTTAAGACCTATGATTTTTCTAGTCAAGGTGAAAATGAGCCTAAAGATAATGTTGAGGAAGTGCATTCTTTCCAAAAATACTAGAGGAATAACTATGCTTTGATAATTAAAGCTCAAAACCAACCTTTGAAAACTTCCACCCCACCTAATAAAATAGATACACCGCTTGATGGTAGGACACACAATAATCCTCTACCCCCTGAAGGTAAGTAAAGTTAGCCAATAAGATAATATCCATACACAACATTGAAAGGTGGATATAAAATAGTGGAAGATATTAAAAATATCAAGGCAAACATAAACATTTTATGAACTCACACAAATCACTGAACATCATGTTGTGCTATTGAAATCATTGAATGAAAATCCTAGCTCCATTAAAGCTAAACCAACTCATGTAAATGTGGTAATGTATAAGAGTAATTATGAAGTTTCACCATTTATGTTGACTGTAAGGATTTTTGGTAGGAATATTAAAAATTAATTTCTATATTATCATTCTTAAGTTAACATTATGCCTTTAGGAATCTATGAAAATTTAGGATTAAACCTAGTCAAATTAGATAAGATAGTGGTGTAATTAGACAAATAAGAGTAAAAGTGATCGGTGAATTGTTAAATATTCACATGTAGCTTGTTAAATAACCCTAAATCCAGTAGTTCATCAACATTTAAGTCATTGACATAAATAATGCTTATGGATTTTTATTGAGTTATAATTAGACTAAATCCCTGAATGGATATGTGTCCACTATTTTTTCCCACATGTGTCTACCTTGGTGTAGGATTTCCAATCAAATCAAAATTAACTAGGAACCCAAAATGAAATACATGATCATTAAATATAATTATAAGAATGAAAAGGTAAATTACCAATCCCATAACTTAGGTGTTTACATTTTGGAAACAAATAATGTTGGTATAGATGATAAGGTGAAAGAAGAAAGAAAAGGATTCTGGACATTGTACTTTGATGGTGCACGAGCTAAGCAAGGATCTAACATTGGAATTGTTATGAAAAATCCCAAAGGAAAATAATATCTAGCTTCTTATAGATTATAGTTCACTTGTACTAATAATTTATAAAAATATTAAGATCTTATTTTCGGATGTCAATTTTTAATCAAACATAATATAAAATAATTATTATTCTATGGTGATTGAAAATTAGTTGTTAATTAGGTCAGAAGAAAATATCAATATAATCTTTCCTATTTAAGAAAGTCTAAATTTAGAGCTCTGGATTTAATTTAGTATTTTGAATTATTTAACATTGTTTACCTACGTAGGGATCAAAACCAGTTAGTGAATGATATAGATTCAATAGAAGCAAACCTGGTGCCTCTAGAGCCTTTAAACTTGTAAGAGTTTAGTATGGAAATGATTTCATGCCCCTTTATGCCAGAGACTATCAATCACTTCCAATTATTTGATGACGATAAGAAGATAATTGATTTCATGTGTAATTATGGCATATTCAAATCCCATATTATTGATAAGCATGTCAAAGGTTCAATAAAAAAATCAAAGGATAATGAAGATAGAGTAATCTAACTCAAGGATAACTGAATCCCCAAGGGCATGATATCCTTATAAAGGATGTTTGACCTAGATATACAAAGAACTAAAGTTATACAACTCATGGTGAGTGGACAATATTATAATCAATTCAACATGGTAAATCCTAGAAATGAGCAAAGTGTCAACATTGGTCTAGTTTGCATTGATAAAGAGCTGAAGGAAGACATTACCATTTTAACCAAGTTTAAAGATGTCATTAATTGGTCATTTGATGATCTTAATAAATTTAATGCTAGTGTAATTAATCACACTATCTGCTTAAAAGAGGCCTATAGACCCTTTAGGTAAAGATATAGGCTAGTGAATCTAGTGTTAGAACCACTAATTTATAAATAAGTGAAGAAATTGATAGATGCAAGGATAATCTTTCCCATATAAAACTTGACATGGGTTACAAATCTTATGTTAGTCTAAAAAAATAATAGAGAAATTAGAATCTATGTCAGTTTAGGAAACTTGAATAGATCCTTAGATAAGGATAATTATCCCTTCAAATCCTTGGATTAGGTCATTTAGTTGGTGAATGGGTTTGGAATGATGTCATTCCTTGATGGTTTTTTAGGCTACAACCAAGTCCTAGTGAATCAAAATGATAGAATGAAAATTGCCTTCACCACAAAATGGGAAATGTTTGCATACAAATGAATGGCATTCAAATTGATCAACACGAGAGAAAATTTCCAATGATTAATGGACCTTATATTCCAAGGATTAATAGGTAAGTGCATCATTATTTACATGGATGATATAATTTTTTTTTCTAAAATAATAGGCAATCATATGATGCATTTGGAACAAGTAACGGAGAAGTGCATGACATATGGAATTTATTTAAACCCCAATAAAATTATCTTATGTATACTTAAAGGTAAAATTCTAGGACATGTAATAACCTAGGAAGGTATGACTATTGACCTTGATAAGATAAGTGTAATTTCAAAGGTATAAATCCCTAACAACAAAAAAGAGTTGAAATATTTTTTTGGCAAGATTAATTTTGTAATAAATTATATCTCTAGTTTTACAGAGATCATACAACCACTCATTGTGATAATGAGGAAAAATTCAAGGATATAATAGATTATTAAAGTAAACAAGGCATTTCAAGACACTACAGATGATATTATTTAGGTTCTTGTTCTTATAAGTCCTAATTTTAGGAAAGAATTTTATTTATACTCTTTTGCTTCTCATCACACTATTTCCATTGTCTTTAAATACAAAGAGGATGACAAAGAACACCCTATATAATTCATGAACACCAACTTGAAGAATGTAAAATTTAATTATCCTATTCTGAACAAGTAAGCCTATACTCTAGTGAAGGCCATCAAGAAGATTAAACACTAAATCCTAAGGAACAAGATGTATGTCAAGAATATGATATAGAAATAAAATCTACTAAGTTAGTTAGAGGCCAAGGTCTAATCTAGCTTATTATAAATATTCAACCACACATTAACATTTTGTAGGTTGAAGTAAGTTAAGTGTCTAGTAGTGATTGGTATAAGGATATTGTTCATTATTTATTGAATAGAGTGTGCCCCTCGCACCTTAAAAGAGATCAAAAATTATCTCTCAAGTTGAGATCCTCTATAGGAAAAATTATGAGGATATCTATCTCAGATGTGTTTCTAGAGCTGAAGCCACCAAAATCATGAACAATTTCTATGACAAACTGGTAAGTGGTCACCCTCTAAGGCATACCAAAACACATAATATATTGAGAGTATGCTACTATTGTCCAACCATATTCAAATATTCCCATGCTCATGTGTGAACATGTCATCAATGTTAAGTGTTTGATCGATGAGAGACAAAGGCAACTATGCTTTTTTAACAAGTGATTGAAATGAAACCATTTGCATAATGGGGTATTGACTTTGTAATAGTGATCAATCCTAACTCCTCAGTAGGGCCTAAATTTGTACTCACTACCATGGAGTATTTCACTAGGTTGATTGAAGTAGTGCCCCCCAGGAATATTAGAGTGATTGACATCATCAAATTTCTAGAAGAAAATATCATCACTCAATTTGGGGCACCCCTGCCTTTGGTATGTGATAATAACCTTGTCTTTATGTCACCAAAATTCACTAAGTTGGAATATGACCATTAAATATTCATTAATTTTGCTTCAAACTATTACCCTCAGGGTTATGGAGTTGAAAAATCTACCAAAAAACTTGATCAGAGCCATCAAAAAATATGTAGAGAAGAAACCTGGATAATGGCAATCCTTGCTAATGTATTGTTTATGGACAACTATAAAAAGATACAAATAGTCACTCAAGGCATCCCCATTCCTACTGGTGTATGGGTAGAAACCTATTTTATTATCATACTGAAGTTTCCCACCTATGAGTTTATGGATGAAGAAATGAAAGATGATGAAAGAGTATAGTCTCAAATACTGAACATCATGCATATGAAATATGGTAGAGATGAAGAATTAAATAATTTTAACAAGAATAAAGATGTTGTAAAGAGATTATTTAATAAACAAGCCAAAGTTAAAGCATTCCATGTATCAAACTTGGTCTTACTATGGGACAAGGTCCACAAGAAGAAAGGATAACATGAAAAGTTCACTCCCCTCTAGATTGGAGCATATCAAATGGAATAAATATTAGATGAAAATCCATTCAATATCAAAGACCTACAAGGGAATGACTTAACCTTACTAGTCAATGGGCAGTGCATGAAACATTATTTCTCTACCACTCTATTACAAATTGAAGAAGGATATTAATCTTGTTTATAGTTAGAGTAGGTAGGAGCAGAGTAGTTTCCTTTCTTTCTTTGCTCTCCTGTTATGTTATTTCTCAAATTTTACTTGTTCATTTCTTATTTTATGTTTTATAATAGTAATAAGTCTTTTGGAAAAGAATTCATTGGCTCAATTTGTGTTATTCTAGTCCTAAAAATGGGTAGAAGAATTTATTGGTTTTTAAACATGGGTCATCCAAATTTTGGAAACCTATAACAATGATTCAATTTAGAAAATTAGGGTAGAGTTAATTATTAGTTAATTTTCTCATGACAACCCTAAGTTATTTTTAGGTTGTAATATAGTTCATATGAATGAACATTTGATTAAATGAGATGTTAAATCTATGTGGACCATCATAATATCACTTAAATTAATCAAGTAAATTACCATGGCATAATTTTATATCTAAAATTGAATTACATCCAAACTATGTCTTGACAAAACCTTACACATTGATAATTCTAGTTCCCAACCATTCTAGTTTATGAATGTAGGTATAAAAAAATGATACACCATGATGTGAAACCATAAACTAATTTTAGATTCCATGAATGGTTATTTAAGTAATCTCTATTAGGGTTATGGATGCCTAGCTAGTGGTAGAGAAAGGTCCATAGTGGAGCCAAATGTATCTCTATTGTGGATATGGATTCCTAGATGGTAGCAAAGCAATGCCCTAGCCATCATCAACTAAGCAAAGTATAATTATATAAAATATAAATGATTCTTAAGTCATTTCATGTTTGATGTCTTCAAAATTGAAAGTTATCATTTTTGAACCCATTGTAAATGGTTAAGGAACTTCAAAGCACACACTTAGTATTATTGTCTACAAGGTTTAAACATTATTTCAAGCCTATGGGCTTTTATTTTTTCTAAAAAATAGTTTTGGTATTGACTAAAGATCATAATGATATAAATAATTTTTTTATTTATATTTGAATAAAATATATGTATTCTAACATATTGCAATTTTTCTCTAAATAATTTTCCATTTTTTGATGATCAACATTCCCCTATTCTCATAATAGGAACCCTACTTTTTGCAATTTTCAAAAGTGCCCAATATGCTAAGCATATTAAATCATTTGACTACATGGAGAATTAATTGAATTTTATAATAATTGTGTTTCTATAATTTTTGGTTGATCATTCATTTTGCAATAAGTATTGGTACCTAGAAATATTCAAATTATTTCAAGTTTTCTTCAAGTTTTATTTAGAAATGAGTTATTGACCATAGATGGTTCAATGATATGCAAACAAGATTTTTCTAAGGAAGTACAACCTAACTCTATAATAGACATAATCATAACAAGATTTTTTGGGTTAAATTAAATTAACATTATGTTGTGTTTAAGGTATTTGTTTGCAAAGTTTTTCTTTAAACATGTTTAAATTTGCCTAATATGGGCAATGATGCCTTCAAGAATATAACTTAGTTTCTCACTTGACCTTGCAAGATGTCAAATTAAATTTATGGTTTATGATGCCTCATAAGACATCAAAGTTTAAACTATAGCCTAAAAAGACATATGTCCACCTTGTTTGGCCTTGTAAGACCTAAAATATTCATTGCATCCTATGCAAGACACTTGGATCAAATCTACCAAGTCCATGAGCTACGTGGATTCATCTACAAAATCATGAAAAGTTAGCCATTAGAATTCAAATCTAAGGGATATGTGTCAATAGATTAGCCCCCATGAGTGAGACCATCTAATATAAGCCACCATGCATCCCCCATGTATCTTACCCTAATATAAAATAATATAAGATGTTTCCACATGTCTCAACTGTAACCATTCAGACCCAAGTGACCTTCCAAGCTAACATGCATCCCCCTTTGGTCCATTTGAGGTCACCACATGTCTATGTAACATTACATCCATCCAAAGCTTGAAATATTTTTTGAGGTAGACACATAGTTGTACCCAAGATGTTTGATCAAAATTTTATGATATACAATTGTCTAAGGTGCCTTATAATAATGACACATGGTAGAAGAAGAAAAAATAGCTTGTAAGAACAATATGTACCCCCTTTGGGCCCATTTGATGATGTAATGTGTCATTTTTACATTATTTATATCTAATGTCCATGAGATCACCTCTAAGAGGCATGTGTGTCTCCATCAAAGCCATTTGATTAGCACCACACTATTGACATTTATCCAAAATCCTTTTGATAGAGACATCTAGAAATGAAAGCTATGATTGTTGATGAGATAAATGCATGACATTCCCATAGACAATCAAAATTCAAAAACACCACCTAATAGATTTATATGTATTTAAATATTCTATGTGGTGAGATATAAATGAGTCATCATGAAAAACTACATTATAAGAATCCATAAGACAATCACAAGGTGCAACATGTCTAGAATTTAAGCCAACTAGGTATCTTAATCAAATTCGAGTAATATGACTACTTATCTAGATCTTAGGTGGTATCCACATGTCAAAAGGTGGCAATATTTAGTTTTAAAGCTAAAATTTATTGTAAATCAAAGGAAAATTAAAGATAAATTGAATTATGTTGTAATTAACTGCTAACAACAATAGTTTGAAGTTGTTTCAAATATATGGAAGGTTGACAAGCTTTCCATTAATATGACATAAACTGGGATCACCATCAAAATTTCATTAATTAGAGTGATCATTCAAAAGGATACATAATCAAGGATATTGTTATTTCCATTTTGAATCTATACACATTTGATTTCATTGTTAGCTATGCTCTCATAATTTGATAAAGCTCCATCTATTAGAAAATTTCACTCCCAACTACCATTATTAGAGATTGAAAATTATATAAGTATACATAGAGACATTGATTTTCACCTAAATTATTGTAAAGGATAGCACAAGCAGGTCTTTCTACTCTAGGTAAGATAAGTTCCTCTAGGAATGATGACTTTTTATTTTAGAATAGTTCATCAGTCATCTTTAAAGATATTGAACTTATTCTTGAGGCCATATCATTTGGTCACTTACATTACAGTGGCATATATTTTAATGTATAATTAGTTAGGGCTATTGATGATAATTAAACCATGACTCATGAATTATAACTAGATTCTGATATCCTTGCCATTAATGTAGTCAATTTCCACAAAGCCATAGCTAAGCCAAAGGTCATGCCATATGCTTACCTAGTTTATAGTATTTTTGGGAGGTTAAGATGTGAAGATGAGATGATTACATTAATGACCGAAGGAATCCATATTGATTTCATAATAGGACCAAGCTTCAAAACATACTATGACCTTCCTTCACCATAGATATAATATAACTAGGTCATCATCAATAATTGGTATGAAGTGTACCACTTAGAGAAGGTGTTGGCTTCATAGGTGAAGATTTGAATAAAATATTTGGTGATCCACACATTGTTTATGTGGACATAAGTACTATTCCATTGCTACAAATAATCCTAGAAGACCAGTAGATTCCCCAAATTAGGGAAATTATCAACAATAACTTGGTGTATGTAATACATGACACTTGTAATAATGGCTCCCTATTGTCTCTAATGAGCTACTTATTATATGATATCCATGAAACTACTCAACTTGGTTTAATTTTATGCTCTCTTGAGCATCCAAAAGTTTTGCCTCAACCCTTTTCTATAATGCATATTCATAGGTTAAGATGTAATATGAGAGTGATTTTGAAAGAGTTCAACCTAGGGGTTGACCAATTGGTCAATTAATTTGAGATGTAGAGGGTTTCCCCTAAAATAAATAAAACCTTGAAAGACATGGGTAGCTACTAGTTATACCCATAATACATGGTTATCAAAATGGAAGGAGTGATGGTGGCACCTCTTAGATTTCCAAGGTTTGTGACAATGAAGTTAGATAAAAAAGAATTTGCCTATCAACTTATATATGGATTTGATGGAATCATTAAAGACAAAAATAAAATGGCCTCCCATAAGGTTCCTTAAAAATTGGGGATGACTAGGATTACCAATTAGTATGATGTTGTTGTAGCTCCTAGGCATAAGGATTTGTACCTATTGCCTAAAGATGACTTCAAACCATGGGATACCAATAAGGTCATTTCTAATCATCTATTTAGTTTTAATAATGATTTAGCAATGTAATACAATAATCAAGAAGAAGTCTGAGTGGATATATAGAGATTCTTTGAGTGATGAGGTGGTACTCTGAAATGCATCAATGAAGAACATTGAACTAGAGATGAAACAAGATAGGGAGAAGAAAAAGTAGGATACTCATAAGTCTTGGCCACCACTATCAAATGGGAAAATGTCTGATTCTAACTATAAGGAAGGGTAAGATGAATATGATAAATACAATGTTCTTATTTTTAGTAATAGGCCAAATAGCCCTCCATAACTTGCCACTTCAAGAATTCATGACTTACATCTAAGGTTTGAGCAAGGAGGATCTAGCAGTCATCTTGACCCCTCCCAAGGAGTCATAATAATATCTACATCTATTATGGAGTTGTTCTATAATTCTTAGATCAACCTAAACCTACTGCTATTGACCTTGTAGAATTGGAATAAGGCATTGAGCTCTCCATCGAAGAAGTGCAAGCACTGGATGATAAAAACATTGAGAAATTCTAAAAGAGAAAGAGGGATCCTAAGACCATTATGATCGGATCAATATCCCCTCCACCAAATTCTCAAGTGATTGAAGAGCCTATAATGTAACCAACTCTTGTAGTCACCCAAGTTGTACAAAGATAAGTAACTACTCCCTGTCTAAGAGTTGACCCATCTACTACTCTTATTACCACTAGCAAACCATAGGCTACCCTTGAAACATAAGATCCCAATGTAAGTACCTCAATACTACATTATTTTCAATTGAAATTACATCTTAAACTACTAATTTTGTATTATATCCTCCAATCATTATTCCCCCATCAATGAACACACCAAAAACTAGTATACCACTTGGGGCTACTATTGTTATTGCTTCCACAAGTATCCCATCCATTTTTTTCCCCCATTGGATTTAGTAACATTAGTGAATGCAACTACCACTACTCAATCTTTAGTTGATACTATATTGGGCCAAGCTAGTGGTTCCTTAGGATTTACCATCCCCTATTTCATTTCTAATGCATTTAAAAATATTGCATCTTCATCAGGAACTAGTGCTAGTCAGATGGTTAGTTCCACTTCCTCTTAGGTAGTAACAAATAATTCAACACTTATTATTACTTCCCCTACATTGATAAGGCTATTAAGGCCCATTTCAAAAAAAATCACCTTTCCAAAGTCACATTTCCATGCATCCCCATTCAATGTTTCTACATATACAAAGGCGGGTGAGTGTGCCCCCCAAGTTTCCTTAATTTATTATAAATATGAGCCATGTAATAACTCTATTTGACACACTTGGTTAGATATACCTAACAAACTTTCTACACATTCTTGCCACATCTCTATCCTCTACCCCAGATACATCGCCTCTAGTAAATTTAATGCCTATTATTGTCCCAAATTGGGTCATAGATATTATAATATAAGTAAGATAAGAGATACCTCAAGTAGTCTTCTCTACACCATATATTAGCATGAAATTTGATGCTACTATAGGTACCATGAAAAGAGTGGTGAGGAGGCAGGTTGAACAACTCAAATCTAGCTCATTTGTGGCTCATGAAATTGAAGAGTCCCTCTTCACATTAAAAAATAAGAGGAATGTTAGCCCATGTGAATTAGATGATATTCAAAGGACCTTATGTCCATGGTTTAAGCCAATTCATAATCCATAGTGGCCTTAATGAAATGTATGCAATAGGAAGTGAAGAGATTGAGGGAGCAAGCATTGCCTATAGTGCCATAGAATACTATAGCCTAAAAAACAAATGAAATCATAAATGTCTTTAGTTTATAGAAGGTCATAAATAGAATTCAAGAGGATGGGACTCTATAGTTTAATGTGGTCATTAAATATGACCAAAGACTTACACTCTATGATGCTAAGTTGGAAAACTTGTCTAGAATTGGAAGGAACAAGTTCTGAGACATTAAGACATTTCCACTTGAAGACATCATCCTAGCAAAAAATATAATTATGAATAAAAGGAAAATATTAAAAAGGTGGCTATAATAAGTTAAGGATGTAATTTCATCCTGATAAAATCTAGAGTTTAGGATTTCCCTATTTATAAAGGATTATATGGTCACTAGGGTGACAAAACTTGATGGAAACTTTATAGATGACCAAGAGTTTAGGGCCCAAATGAAAGTATTTGTTGTAAAATTATAACAAGACATAGCTAATGGCAATAATACCAATGAAGTGATGAACATTGTGGCTTTTTCTAACCAAAGGATATAAAGAGATGAGGCTATTAAAGAAGCACTAAGACTTGTACTTGTAGAGCATGGTAGGCTTATTTAAGAAAAACTTAACCAATTTTGGCTTATGATCCTAAATTTTAATCGAGTTGACCACGATTGCTTAGCATGCATTAAAATTTGGACAAGGGAGGAGGTATAAAAATAAAGAATTTAAGAACAAGATATTTAATAAGTAACTATGAAATAGCCCCTTCAACAACAATAGATAACACCTCAACAACCTCTTCTAGGGCCTTAAGGAATATTATGCTTTGCTTTGTAAATTTAAATCTAGAATATTCCCTTGTAATATGTGGCATTTTCGTTGTTGTTATTCAAAAGATAAAATACACTTGGATACATTTGGGAATCTTTTAATGGGTCCACTTAAACATGCATTGGCATTTTGAGGCCCATATATAGGGTTATCCCCACTCATTATAATTTTCATTAATAGTTACAATAGAATTAATGTAAAAGAGCTAAGGATTCATGATACTATTTGAATGCTCTATTGTGTGTTCTATAGTTTATGCTTCTCATGCTTTTAAAAAATTAATGGTTTATTTATTTTTGACTAATCTAGAAGTAATATTAATGAATGCATCTATTGGTTAGAGCTAACACTAGGCTAATAAAACTATTGGTTTATGTGTTTTATTTCATCTTATTTGCAGTTGAATGTGTTTATGTAATTTGAAGTGAATAATTAACTTTAATGCAACATATGCATCTCCATTATTTTAAAGTCTCAACTACATTCATTTGTCTTTGAGTATTACACTAGGGTTGGTGAATGCTAGTTTTACATGCTATTATCATATATGTTAGAATATTTGAGCCCTTTAACCATCTAAATCAAACTTTATTTTCTATCCTATCATGTTTACCTTTGGATCTACCCCATGAGTCAATTTAATTTATCTCATTCTATAAATATTCATGGTTTTTTTGTGCTTGGTTAATTATTGGCAAAGTTTATAGTAATTTCACAAAGATTAACAAGAAATAAAGTGTCATTATTGTATAATTTGTTGTCCCTACAATAGTGTCTACTTGAAAACTTATAAGTGAGTGCCATATCTCTATTATTTTACTAATTTTGGTAGTAGTTGTGTAAATAACTCAAGCCTCGAGTCTTCTAAGAAATAAAATAGAGTTTATTACTTTCTTTTCATTCCCTAGGGACATAAGGATCACATTAAGTACATCAACACTACCGATACCTAAATCTATCATACAATTATGTATGAGATGTTTATCAATAATTATAGAGATGTAGAATGGGTTAATTTTATATTTTTATGCATCTCCTAATTTGGTTGACATAGACTTATGTGCATAATAGGCATAGTTTATGATGGCTTGTGATATTAGAAGTTCTAGAGGGAGTCATGTAGTAAATTACTTTAGGAAAGAATAGTAAGAGTTTCTTATATGGTAAAATTAATGATAGTTTTATTCATTTGATCAAATATGTTAAAGGGGATTTGAGTCCCTTTAAGCTATGATTTTTAAATTATAGCCTCTTCTCATTCCTCCACACTAGTTTGAGGATGAATCTCTTTCTACATGGCCATTTCCATGTATGATTGAAAACTTTTCATAAGTGTTCTATATTATGCATCAACATACATAACTTGGGGCATAAAAGCTAGGGGTGTTGAATGAGATGACTCTCTCTCTCTCCCTAGTTCTCTATTTATAAATATTTTGTTAAAAGTAACTAGGTTACTTCCTACATTTATAACATGATTTTAATTCACATCATTGAAGTAACACTCCTACCAATTTAGGATGGTGCATCTACATTACTCTTGCATATATTCCTAAGGTTAATCCCTTGGTTTATATGAAATAGATGGAGGCCCTTGATGTGATGGTGTATTCTACATTATAGGTGACTCATCTATCTCTCCATTTATGCACATGGCTTGATCATGATGTTGATCACATAAATATCACCATTTATAATCCTACACCATATTATTATAATCATTATATAAAAATCTGGAGATGCTCATAATGTTAATATTTTTTGCATACGATAGTCTATAATATGTGAATTAGTTTTGAGCCTACACAACATGTTTGTAGGGAGACCTATTTGATTGATATTTATGGTTGAAGGGTTACCAACCTTGAATACTATATTTTCTACATTTTGAGTTCTCTATCTCATTCGCAAATTTCTTCAATAAGGATTTAAATTTGTGTAGCTCACTTAGATGTGCAAAATTTTATGGAATTAGTGGGCTAATAACACTAGGAATTAGTGATAAAATTGGATTGTGGGTCAAGGTAGGTGAATTATACATGGGGGTTTGGGATACAAGGGCATAAGAGGTCTAGGTATAATTTTACCCACTTGAATCAAGTACTTCTATGTGCACATAGTGACCACATATTCATCAGGTAGAACTGCACCTCTTATATATTAGATCATTACATCCACATTGCTATTAAGTGCTCCTAAAAAATATAAGATCATAATGTTAGGATTTGGCCTTACCAAGAGTGTAAATTTGTACCAATTCCTATACAATCTAATGTTGAAGTCAACCATCTACTCATGTAGATATATTTTGATGGTAATGAACTACTCTATTAATTATAGGTAGTCATTCTTTTCTTCAAATTATCTACATAGTGTCAAGCCTATCTCATCCTAGTTTCAAACAAAATTTAGTGTCAAACTTTAATGCCATTGAATCACCCTTAATTTCAAATAAGAGTTAAGGAGTCACACTACAACATTGTCTTTACTCCCATTATGGGCAGAGTAAATATTTTCAATGTCTTGTATATGCTCTATCGGGGTAGTATTATTTTGTCTAGTAAATTAAGAGATTCTCTTAAGATCCACTATGGGAATATCATTATAATATGGAAGGATAAATGGGCTACCTCTATTAAATGGAATAAAGGGTTGGTTTCTCATAATAACCATGAATTATATAGGGAATAATCTTCTTCTATGCATAAGCAAATAGCCAAATGGGGGTGTATACCGAGCTCTAGGACAATTTTTCCTCATGTCTCTATCCCTTGTAATAGGGGATAAGGATGCTCTAACTCTTCCTAATATAAAGGGTATAGGTAAATTGATGTATTTAAGGTCAACATCTATTAATAATGATCTCATATGTATTAGCATATAGATGTAAGGTTGATCATTATTAATTAGAAATGTTTAGAATCACTAGGTGATCTAAATAGTATCTTCAACACTTGAATTCATGACACTAGCACCAATCTCTCAGCCAAACTTTGAACTTAGTCCCACTGAGCATGCTAAAAACTATTATCACTCCAACCATGCACCTATTAAATTACAAGAATTGGTTTAGTGAGACAATGAGATCATCCCCCATGGTATGGGACACTTGCACTCCTTGGGACAAACTTCAAAAGTAGGATGACTTCATTCTATTCTAAATGCACCTGGTTTAGGACCAACACATATACCTACAAAGATTAGAATGAAATATAAAACTAGAACTAAACCTAAAATTGATAAGGCGAAAGAGAGATAAAAGGTAAAAGGGTTTTGGAAATTTAAAAGGTGATGTAATAAAAATAGACTGAGCACCTCACCTAATTAATGACATAACAAAAATAAAATATTAGATATAAGATCTTAAAATTAGGTACACTACATAAATGTTTCACATGGACATAAATTAGCATTAAGAGGGATGAAAAATTATCCATAGATAATTCCTACATAAACCCATGTATACATATCATGAGATCTTCAGATACTTTTTTTTTATGTAGAGGTGTGAAGGGAGGATGAAAATGAGAAGGACCAATGTCCATAAACAAGGATCAACAAAAATAAAATGCACACAGAACATACAAAATGAATAAATGTAAAATAATAATTATTAATCTCAAGGTCTAAGAAATTATTACAAACTCAAATAAATATAGCTTTATTATACCATGAGAGGGTTCTTGGAGGGAACAATTTGGTAGTGTTATGGTGCCTAAAAATATTTACCCTTTTATAATGAAAATTAATGTTGATATAACACCAAAAAAGGCCTAGCATAATAAATTCATCATTAGAGGTGGAATATAGGAACTTGAATTTTAAATGGCTACCTATAGCTTTAGGTTGATTAAGACCACTAAGTATTCACCATAACTACTACAGGTCATGTTTATTCGACCTCGATCTAATAATTTGATCTTGGAAGTAGCTAGAAGGTCATTTGTGGATCCTTGTGTGAATTTGAGAATGAAGGGCATATAAGAATCCATGGTTGGCATGAAATAATGTTATAAAACTTTAAAAAATGACCTAAATTTAATTATTTTATAATTCAATTCTATTGACATCTAATCAATCTCAACTACCACCTTTATTACTATCTGCCACTACTCAATAAACCTAGACAAGTCCATTGATGTGGGACTATGTAGGTTTAACTTAAATTTTTACTCTACTATCCTATATATAAAGTGGGTATTAGCATGTGTATCTATATTTTAGGGATTAGGTTTACACTAAACTATGTATACTAAGTTCTGCATAAATGGGAGTGTGTACTAAAGGTTTCAAGTGAACCAACTACATAGTGAAGATGCAAGTCTCTGAAGGGAACTAAGGGTGATCATTTTTATAAATGCATAAGGCCCAAACTCTTTTTTCATCTAATTTATGATGATGGTCCTTGTATTCTATGTCTTCATGTAGAACTTACACTAGTCTATGAAGGAAATGGTGTGTAGCCTGGATTTTAGTTTACATTTTACAAGAGCCTAGATGTGAAACTATATGACTTGGTTTGGGACATCATTATTTGAGTGTGAGGAAGTATTTGAATAATATATTTCAATAATATGTAATATCTTAAATTCACTCTTCATGATTTATAAATTCTCCTTATGTACTTATTTCTTTCACTACTTAAAGTCAGGAAGACTTACATGCTATGAATTTTACATCATATTAGTGAGGTGAAGGATATTTACATGGGGAATGCATTAGAAACTCCTCATAAGTGAAAATAAACACTTAGGTTATGTGTAAACCTATGCTAATTATTGAATGTAGGCACAAATTGAAAGCATCTATGCATAGATTTGATTTTTAGGAAACTCATCACTATGCAAGCATGCAACCTCTCTTACAAAGTCCTTATGAGTTTAGCACTTACATGGAGGGGTGACTTAGAGATTAAATATTCCTAAAAATTTGATAGGATTAAAATTTTTTATATGATGATCCATCACATCAATATAATAATAATGTTATTAATTTCACTACATATCTTGTACTTATAGATATGTATACTAGAAAGTTAAATAGTGACATAAATATGGATTGATTTTATGATTTTTTGTAATTTTTTTTTTTTGTTTTTTTTATGGAGATAAAATAGTTTGGTGGAACTAAATGATTTATTCCATCCACCATAAGATGTTAGATGATGTTTTACCATTTCATGACACTAAATTGGTGTAGAATCTAGTGGGAAAATTATTTTGAATTTATTGGGGTAATTTAGAATAATTAGAGATGATTTAAATTATATATAGATATGGCTATAAATTAAAGTCCTTCAACATTTATAATAGTTGTAGAGATATGGAATAGTTCACTAATGTAAAAAATAAAATATGTACATGAGCTAAATCTAGAAAATAATATAAGGATCCTATATTATATAAAAGGGTAGAATGCCATAAATAGATATAATGCATACACAATAGATTTGTGTGTGTGTGTGTGTGTGTGTGTGTGTGTGTGTGTGTGTGTGTGTGTGTGTGTGTGTGTGTGTGTGTGTGTGTGTGTGTGTGTGTGTGTGTGTGTGTGTGTGTGTGTGTGTGTGTGTGTGTGTGTGTGTGTGTGTGTGTGTGTGTGTGTGTGTGTGTGTGTGTGTGTGTGTGTGTGTGTGTGTCTGGGTGGTTATATACAAGGATCATCTAAAATTAATGTTATTATGATTACATTAATAAATTTATACTATGGACTAATGATCATAGACCCACCTAGATGCATGATGCAATAGGGGTAAAATTAATTAATTAGAGGAAGAATAATACCATTAGGATTTAACCAAAAGGTATATAATTTAAGGTTTGTAACCAAGAGGTGTAAATAAATGAATAAAATATATAAAGATAAAATATAATAACAATCATATGTTAATATAAACATGTATGATAATAACATATGAAAATAATATATCCACTAAAGTAAAGAAATAAAGAGTGTAATATTAGGAATACTTTTAATTGGGTTGAATTATCAGTGCATAAATTTTCCCATTAGAATAAGTGTCACTTTATGAAATATGTTTTTAGGATAATCTCAATATGGGATGAATAGTACCTATGTATCCTTAAATGGGGACTCAAAAGACTAGATGTACCTTTTTAGGTCACCTTCTCTTCTTGATATATTCAAATAACTTATGCAAACAAATTTTTCTTAAGTGTAATCTCCTGAGTCATAATTCATATTCATATTAATAAGGTATATCTATGTGTTCTAATAGAGTGGATTACAATTATTAATTATTATAAATTAAAGATTTAATATGTATAATTATGACTAAAGACCCAAAAATTAACTACTCAAACATAGATGACATCATTGCCTTTGTTGAGATAGTAAAGAAAATGTTAACCAAACTTAGCACTATATCATC
Source organism: Torreya grandis (assembly GCA_037957365.1). Classification (NCBI taxonomy): domain Eukaryota; kingdom Viridiplantae; phylum Streptophyta; class Pinopsida; order Cupressales; family Taxaceae; genus Torreya; species Torreya grandis. The sequence continues at coordinate 677,419 of JARHVA010004082.1, read as the reverse complement.
ATGATAAATGATGTTGGTAAAGGATAATATGCATTTTAAGACATCATTTATTGGTTTGATGATGTCAAATAGAAACACACAAAATATAATAATATTATAAAATATGGATAGTCATAACAATCAGAGGACAAACAAACAAATGATAGGATATGGATGAATGTTGACATAATACATGATCAATATGGAATCTCTCACAAATAAAAATGAAATAATCTAATATAATTTTGGTGAATTATTTAATTTGTGTAATCATATATGATGCAGGAGCATCTACACACACATCCTCAGGCAAGACATGGCTACAAAGCATGTTCGAATTCAAATTTCAAATCATTATATTTTCCCTCCAAAAATGTTGTTAAGGAGGAATAAATGTAAAAAGTAAAAGTAAAAAGAAAATTGTTGGGCTGTTGAGAAATTAGAGGAATGGTTGAAAATATTTCAACCTTGGAATGTTGTTGCAAATTTAAAAATTGTTTCTTATTTAATCCTGGCCCAGATTGGGCGTAGAAGTTAGAGAGGCATTACAGTTGGCAATTTGGTGAGAAAAATCTTGATTGAACTCGAGTAAATAAGGGAGATTGTTGGCCAAGACAAGCCCATGAGAGATTAAGACGGGGTTTAATTTCTTTTGACAAGACTATGAAATGAAGGTGATCATCTATTTGGATGGCTTCGGAGCCATTGGAGATAGAACATCCAAGATGGTGTTGGGGATACTCGCATTGAACGACTAGATAGAAATGGGTAGCAAAGTTTAAAAATCCTAAAGGAGACCCAACTGCCTTCTTGATGCCAGCAACAACTATTTTGTCACCATATTTGAAAGTGAGTTCCACTTATATGCTTTAACATGTATAATCATGCAAAAATTAACTAGAAATGGTTAATTAAAATTGATTTGATAACAATATGACACATGGTTGGTACTAGTGTTGTGGACCGCGATTGCTTAAGTGGCTAGGGAGGCCATGTTTATGTTGGCTTATATAGCTGTGATTTTCTCTACATTTCCCTTGTAAAATTGACATTTGAATTTTAGAACATGGACTTACGCACTGCCTGATAGCTTGAATTTGATTTTTTTTCTCCTGAGCTGAAGCATCCAATGCTCCAGATAGTATCTGGTTCTGCTCTTGCAAAGCGTTCAAATTTTCCTCCATGCCTCCCATAATGTCAGCTTTTAGTAATAACTCTGCTTCAAGCCATTCTTTCTCATTTATCAAGCTATGATGTAAAACTTTGTGTTTGTTGAAATTAAGGATTTTTACAGAAATTTCTTGCCCAAGTCTCTGATTTTCTTCTTGCATATCTAGAAGTTCTTTATGTAAATCCTTTGACCTTCCATTTATAACATCATATGCACCCATTAAAGTGGTCATCTCAGTCTGAGAGTTGAGAAGTCCTATTTGAAATTCCTCAGCTTAGAAGATACAAATCAAGAAGTTCCTTCACAATCACTCTAGCAAAAAGTGACATTTAGAATGTTGTAATCATTACTACACTGTGGCAGATTATATGTTGCAAGAAACCTATCGGGCTCTCTATACCTTAGTGAGAGGTGCAAAGGTTGTCATAGATCCCAACACAGATCATTCAAAAGGTTATGTATTTGTTAATTTTTTTGATGAGAGTGAGAGGAAGTGTGCCATGATTGAAAGAGATGGAATGTATTATTCTACTAGACCCCTGCGCATAAGTGCAGCTACTCCAAAGAAGACTGTAGGATTTTAGCAGCCATAGTCCGCAAAAGATATTTGATTCAAGAATTGAAGGATAGTTCCTTACCACTATTTACATGCAATGGTAATGGAGATATGTGTGAACTTCCTATCAAACGCTTATATACAATGCACCACCTGCCCATGGGTTTCAATCAAAAACTGATTCAAGTAATACAACTATATATTTAATGAAATGTCACTATTCTGCAACTAATATCATCAGTAGTAGTTCCCTGATTTTGTTTATTCATAGATGAAGAAAGCAATAGGGATCATCATTTCGGTACAGAGCATATAGTTCTGCATCATTTTGTATCAGAGCATGAAGCTCTTGGGGCTTAAGAATTGATCATAAGTTGTTGAAGAAGTTGGAATGGTTGCATTTATCAATGATGTTACAGTTGTAATAGGATTTGGATAGAGGATCAGCAGGACAAAGCACTAGAAGACCCGGGGAGGAAAGGTATGAGTAATCTTTGCTATTTGAGTTAAGTTTATTGTGTTGAGAAGTAATCAAGTGAATAAATTGCAGGTTCAAGACAGCCAAGCCATTGAGGCTTAAGAAGAGAAGAAGCCAAGGAAGGCTTAGTGAAGATCCAAGAAGAAGCTTGGATAGTTTACCAAAAGACTAAGGTGAAATAGACTTATGTGAGGTAAAGGATGAAGTTTGCAAAATTGAGAAGACAAGCTTAGAGAAGCTCTAGAAGAAGAGCAAGTGAATGCTCAAGAGGAAGATCCAAAGCAAGGTAAGCTTGTATTTGTGATTTGTATTTGTTGAAGTGTTGTAGAGTTGTTACAAGATTGAGAGAAAAGGATCAAAAGACTAGGATGTAAAAGGCCTAGGTGAGATCAAGAAGATTGTCAAAAGACTAGTCAAGGAGAAAGGCTTGGGTGAGACAAGGGATCAAGAGACCAAGGTGGAAAAGACCTGGGTGAAGATCTCAGAGATGGAAGCATTGTTGAAAGCACTACAGATCAGTAAGGTATATGAGGGCAGCAAGAGGAAAGCAAGCATCCAAAAGAAGAAAGGTATGACTAATGTTGATTTTAATAAAGAAATTGCTAGTTTGAAGAGAGAATTAGCTAAGGTTAAAGATGAGTATGAGTCTTGGATGTAGTTGAATAGGAAAACATGGATATGGCTAATGAGGAGGAGGTTGAAGTGGCCAATAGTTCTCCTAATGAAGAGGAGAAGAAGTCAAAATAAGATTTCCATGAAGAGGGAAGCCCAAAGAGGCAAGAAGATAAGAAGGTTGCCAAGTGAGCAGCAAGAGGAAGGAGTTGTGAAGAAGGTTCTCATTGAGGAGGACAAGAGAAGAGAAGAAAGAAAAGGTGAAGTGCCAGGAAGAGCACTTGAGAAGATGAGAGTGTTGATGAAGAGAGCACTCATGGAGACATTATGGTCTCTTGTTTTTGTATTTAATGCTATTTTTGAGTGGGTAAATGCAGGTATTAGCAGCCTTATGAAGGTCAAGAGAAGGACCTTGGAGAGTGAAGATATTGGTGCAAGAGAAGACACCAAATGCATAAGTGAATGTTTAAGAGGAGAGAGAGGTGAGTTTGTTGTTGATAAAGAAGAAGAGATGCATTGGTTAATGCATAATGGAGGTGTTGAAGAACCCATACAAGCAAGGGAAGAAGTAGAAGATGAAGCTGAATTCCAAGATGCCAGTGAATGCCAGGAAGAAGAAAGAGGACAGCCAAGCACAAAGGAAGAGAAAGATTGCTCCGTGGAACAAGCTATCAAAGAGGTAAATGAAGTGTTAAGTGCTGATTTTGATTGTTATTATGAGCATGAAGATATTAATACACAGGTTAGAAGAGGCAAGAGGAAGATGAAGTCCTCACACAAAGTAGTCAATCATGGCTACATAATGGCTAAGTGGATGGTGAAGCACACAAGAAAGAAACAAGTAAGCAAGCAGGCAAGTTTATCTTATAAGATTGATTTTTCTCATATAGATGTGCAAGAAAATAAAATGACAAACAAAGTTGGTTTTTCCATATTGTCAAAAGGGCATGGTTACAGGATGCCTAAATGGCTTGTGAAGTCAATTTATAAGAAGAAGAATCAGATGTGGGTGCCTAAGAAGGCAAAGAGAAAAGATGTGAGTGTTGAGACAGCAACACCAAGAATTTAATGGAAGAGGACTGCAAGTGATTCAAGTAGCCAAGAGCATGAAGATGAGAAAGAAAACTTCTCAAAGGATAATGAGGTAGAGTATGAGGATGAAAAGATGAAAGGTAAATAAATTATTTGTAATGATATTTTTTAATCCTTCAAAGATATTTGCATGAGAAATGGAAGATGGAAAGTGGCTGTATGGACTAATATGCAGCAAGGAGAGACTTCCAAATGGATGGATGATGAGGAAAGGGAAGAATATGTAGCAAAACAAACAAGATGGCTTCAGGTAGTAATTGAAGATAGTAAGGAGACACAAGGTAATGGTGTTCCTATTATTTTTGATAATTATATTGATGTTGGTGAAGAAACTGATTTGTATGAAGAAACCATAAAGTGGATGAATGTACTTATAGAGGATGAAAGACAATCTAGTCCTAAGTTTGATATAGGACATGAAGAGTTGGATGAACATGTGTTGAGTGAAGAGTTGAAGAGGATAGAAGAGTTGTTGAATCCTCCAATAGAGTTGTGTAGAGACACATATCAACATAGTGGCACCATTGATCAGATGGAAAAGGAATTGAGGCAAGAACAAAGAAAGATAGTGAAGACAGATTTAGACAAAGAAGAATAGCATGAAGATAATCAAGGGGCTTCATGGCCTCAATGTTTTTCTACTAAGGTGGCTTTTGATGTTTTGAATGTAGGTATAGAAGATGAAAACTTTGGAGACACATATGAAGATGAAGCATGGAGATGGAACATAATAGCTGAAAAGGAGATGAGGAGAAGAACATACCAAAAAAGGAAGAAAGGCAAGAAGCTGAAGGACAAAGATTATCATAGACAAACAGCAGCATTGGCATTTACAACAAGACCTTGGGATCCAGGTATACAAGTGAAGACTACTATATGGAAGCAGCATTTCATTTAAACTAAGGTTTAAATCTTTTCTAGAGGGAGAGTATGATGCAGGAGCATCTACACACACATCTTCAGGAAAGACATGGCTACAAAGGATGTTTGAATTCAAATTTCAAATCATTATATTTTCCCTCCAAAAATGTTGTTATGGAGGAATAAATGTAAAAATTAAAAGTAAAAAGAAAATTGTTGGGCTGTTGAGAAATTAGAGGAGGAATGGTTGAAAATATTTCAACCTTGGAATGTTGTTGCAAATTTAAAAAATGTTTCTTGTTTAATCCTAGCCCAAATTGGGCGTAGAAGTTAGAGAGGCATTATAGTTGGCAATTTGGTGAGAAAAATCTTGATTGAACTTGAGTAAATAAGGGAGATTGTTGGCCAAGACAAGCCCATGAGAGATTAAGATGGGGTTTAATTTCTTTTGACAAGACTATGAAATGAAGGTGATCATCGATTTGGATGGCTTCGGAGCCATTGGAGATAGAACATCCAAGATGGTGTTGGGGATATTCACATTGAACGACTAGACAAAAATGGGTAGCAGAGTTTGAAAATCCCAAAGGAGACCCAACTACCTTCTTGACGCCAGCAACAACTATTTTGTCACCATATTTGAAATTGAGTTCCACTTATATGTTTTAACATGTATAATCCTACACAAATTAACTAGAAATGGTTAATTAAAATTGATTTGATAACAATGACACATGGTTGGTACTAATGTTGTGGACCGCAATTGCTTAAGTGGCTGGGGAGGCCATGTTTATGTTGGCTTATACAGCTGTGACTTGCTCTGCATTTCCCTTGTAAAATTAACATTTGAATTTTAGAACATGGACTTACGCACTGCCTGATAGCTTGAATTTGATTTTTTTGCTCCTAAGCTAAAGCATCCAATGCTCCAGATAATATCTGGTTCTGCTCTTTCAAAGCATTTAAATTTTCCTCCATGCCTCCCATAATGTCAGCTTTCAGTAATAACTCTGCTTCAAGCCGTTCTTTCTCATTTATCAAGCTACGATGTAAAACTTTGAATTTGTTGAAATCAAGGATTTTTACAAAAATTTCTTGCCCAAGTCTCTGATTTTCTTCTTGCATATCTAGAAGTTCTTTATGTAAATCCTTTGACCTGCCATTTATAACATCATACGCACCCATTAAAGTGGTCATCTCAGTCTGAGAGTTGAGAAGTCCTAATTGAAATTACTCAACTTAGAAGATACAAATCAAGAAGTTCCTTCACAATCACTTTGGCAAAAAGTGACATTTAGAAATGATGTAATCATTACTACCCTATGGCAGATTATATGTTGCAAGAAACCTATCAGGCTCTATATACCTTAGTGAGAGGTGCAAAGGTTGTCACAGATCCCAACACAGATCGTTCAAAAGGTTATGGATTTGTGTTAAGTTTTTTGACGAGAGTGAGAGGAAGTGTGTCATGATTGAAAGAGATGTAATGTATTGTTCTACTAGACCCCTGCGCATAAGTGTAGCTACTCCAAAGAAGACTGTAGGATTTCAGCAGCCATAGTCAACAAAAGATATTTGATCTGAGAATTAAAGGATATTTCCTTACCACTATTTTCATGCAATGGTAATGGATATATGTGTGAACTTCCTATCAAACTCCTGTATACATTGCACCACCTACCCATGGGTTTCAGTCAAAAATTGATTCAAGTAATACAACTATATATTTAATGAAATGTCACTAGTCTACAACTAATATCATCAGTAGTAGTTCCCTGATTTTGTTTATTCATAGATGAAGAAAGCAATAGGGATCATCATTTTGGTACAGAGCATACAGTTCTGCATCAATATAGATCAATGAAATTATAAGAACTATAAAATAAATTATTAATAAATGAAAAATACTCTGCATACATATTCCTCACTAAAATCTTATCATGCGTTACAATATTGTAATGCATGATGGATCTTTTAAAAAATAACATATAAATATGAAATATAAGAAAGATCTATAAATAAATTTAATGTAAATCTAACATAAATGAAAATAAATAAATAAAAATATCCACCTTCACTTACATGGATAAATTATAAGAAATAAATTGATGTAAATTTCCAAAATAGTGTTAGTATAGATCAAGAAAGATGAATAATATGTTGATGTGAGGTGCAATTCAATAATAATATAAGTGTACAAATTCAAAACTATAATATAAACATAAAATAGTTTGATAAAATACTACTTTAGTACCATATAATTCCTTGTATATTATGACACTTCTTATGGAAACAAATATATGACCAAAAAATAGTATATAAAGGATAATGTTTTCAATTTCTTGATATTTTGAGATATGGAAAAAATATAGAATATATTAATTTAGTTCATTTATATATTGATATTTTTTTAATTTCTGAGAGCTCTCAAAAACCAATTATATTGCACACAAAGAGAGGATGTCTAGGGGATGTATAAGGTTGATGTAGGAAGTTAGGAAAAAAAGGTAACCCTTTTGAATAGCTTTTTCATGGATAAAAAATGGTGAGTTCCCATTTAAAAATTATGTTTTCTCTTTAAATTATGCTTTCCAAATGTAATTATTATTTTTTTTAGCTTGACAAGCCTAAATAGTATTCATTTATTTAATACAAAGGTTATGTGGCTTTGGTATTGCATATGTTGTGTGCCATTTTGAAGACTATTAAAGTTGAAAAGTAATAATAATTTCATATTAGTATTCAACCCAAGTGAATTGAGGAAATTATGAAGAAAATAAGAAAGGGTGTGCATGTTTTTCTTAGAAATTGTTTTTTCATGCATCTCATCCAAACATCCACATCTCTATCATGGTCCTGGTTATTTATTTTTATTCCTTAAGGTATGATTATGATTTGAAATTTTTAGTTTTAATAGCTTATGGATAAAAATTTTAGAATACAAAATTAAAAAAATAAATGACTATTTTTATAATTTTAGGTTTTTGTTTTAGTGGAGGTACTATATGAAGAGATCCCACTATAAAATCCCCAAAAAATGAAAATGAAATAATCACAAAATAAGAATAAAAATTATATTCGTAAGATACTTAAAAATAAAGAAAATTATTAATTATTATTAATCATTTGTGTGACCTAGTAGAAAAAAATGCATGCACCTTACTTCCACACACATTATAAGTTATTTATAGTGAAGTGGAACATGTTGCTTCCCAATTTCATGAAATATTTCATCAAATAGATGTATTTAAATATGATTTTTTAATAAATGGCTTATGCAGACTTTGAAAATAAAAAATAATAAACTTATTTGTTTCATATGCATAGAACTACCCATCCACCACCAAAAAATCACAAACACATTAAAATTGATTTTTATATTCATGCTAAATTTAAAAAAAAAAAAAAAAACCTAATGTTATAGGTGGTGGATGGTGGTTGATTATAATAGAAACAATAAAAATAATGTTCCTTTATATTTTTTTTATAAATTTAAATTATGTTATTTTTCTCAAAGAAACTCAAAATTAATTTGGCATGATTACATCTCAAGGTAGGGAATGCGGGTCCTCATTTGGTATGCCTTGGGAAAATTAATACTAAAAATACCAAAAATTACCCTATATAAGTGAAAATTATATAACACATAATTCCATCCCAATAGTCCTATAACATAGAAAATATAAGGACACCATTAAATAATTTAACAATCTAACACATGTATTAATTAATAATTAATACACGCATGGAGTGTTCTTCCACTACTAGGGATACAAGTATTAGTATGTTTACCCTGTGTTTGATCTAAACTAACTTAGCTTATTTTGAGCTATCTAATTTGAGAGAGGGTCTAATAATTTAGGTATAGGATGGGATAGTGTTGAAAATAGGTTCTTGATTTTTTTTTCATTGGATAGAAGTGTTGAAGTTGGGAGACCCTATTATTTGGCATTTTAGTCCTTTTTCATTGTTGTCTAGGTGATACATGTTTTTTGGGTTCTAATTGGTAGGTCTATGTTACCCTATCAAAAAAATATCAAAGCCCAAAAGTCTATGGAGCTCACTATGCGTCTATTTTAATCTTAAAATCCCTAGGAGCTCTTAATGCTTTAACTTGAATAGCAACTTAGAAAAGAGAGATAAGGGGTTAGTGTGTAAAGGATACACTAGATGCACTTCACACCCTATGTGTGGGCACGATACCTATATACCAATACTCTAAGGAGGGATCAAGCTAAAGTAGTTCTGACATTGAAGTTATTGGTGGAATTGTGTATGAAAAAGTAACTAGATGTGAAATTGCATGTACTTGGAATGACTAAGGACTATTTTAAGGGTTTTAATAAGCTTGGAATAATATTATAAGGTTATATGCAAAGAATAGGGAAAAATGCTTAAATGTACTTGCTTGTATTCTTACTTCTTTCTTGTAAATGAGTGCCCACCCTTCTAAATGTACTTTGAATGGCCTTTTATTGTGAAGTTAATGATCATGGGTTAAATGAATTTGAATTATAAAAACATGAATTAGGATAAATATCTAGGAGAAAATGACCATTTAAGTAAACTTTTCACTTAGACAACAGTGCCAAAAATAAAACACCCTAAGTTTTAGTGCTCCTATCCAAGTTAGGTGCTATTTTCTAGAGGGAATGAGACCTTGGGGAATAGAATTGGGATTAAAAGAGTTTTTTGGGTCTATAAGGGTTATGTTTAGAAGGTTGTGGATGACTAGGAATTGGTGAAAGAAAATCCTATAAGGGTTGTGCAAGCAAGTAGGAGGACCTATGGATTGGATGTTATTAGCCACACTAAAGTAATCAAATTTTGAATTTTATATGATTAAATTCCCCCCCACCTTATTATAATGATGAAAAAATTGAAATACTAGGATAAAGGAAAAAAATATAAATCACACCTGAACTTACCTACAAAGGTAAAGCCCATGAAGCTTGTGTGATGATGAGTAATGTTGGATAATGCATAAAAAGAACATTGTACAAGTGTGAATCTATGAAATGAAATAAAGAGTAGACCAGTTATTATTATATGTGATATAAAATAAGAACATACAAAATATGAGTAAAGGAAATAGGAAGAGAAAGAAATGAATACCCTTCACTAGGTATGTGAACTAATACAAAACCTATTGTGATCATGAGTAAGGCTGAGTAATGCTAGATTATGTTGGATGATGTTGTACCAAAATTTATATTAAAAATGGAGCTAAGTTCTCAATTCCCTAAAATTTTTCTCAAGAATATAAATGTTGGCCCTTTGGATCCAAAATTTCCTACTGAGTGAAGCTAGATGATCATGTGTGTGATAATCAATGTTTAGACTGTGTGTCTAATCCCTTTGAATAGGTACCTCAAGAATACAAAGGATATCCCTTTGGCTCCATCATTGCCTCATGAAATGAATCTATGAAGTGATATTATTATAGAATATATGTCATATGAGATGGTTCATGGATCCCATGGATGTTATTAAAATATGATAATATGGCATGGATAGTTAAATGTATGCTAGAAACTAGGCCACTCTTGGCCATTCTAAAAGATGGAGATTAGGAATGTATGAAATCCACTCTAAAACTGATGTAATATGCTTATTTGAAATCCAACTTAGGAGCTCAAGAAGTTAAACCTGTATGAAAGTTCAATTTGAAAAAGATGCCAACCACCTATAGATGGATTAAGGCACACAAATACTAAGAATGCTTGGGTAATAAATTGAACTAAAAAATAAAAGAATACCAATGTGCCATGCACATTGCCCCTAATCACTAGTGTCTAGATCATGTATTCTAATTTGGAAGCTTATGTCAACTTCTTAATTTAAAACTATAAGTGAGAGCCATCATGTCACACATGATACCCCCTATATCTGGATTCCCTAAGAAAATTGTATTGAAACTACTAATTTTGAATAATTTGGATGTGCAAAAATTTTAGCTGAGCTAAAATATTTTCTTGTTAATAAAAAGTATAGGTTTTTTTCTACCTAGAAAAGAGTGCCAAAATGAGGACACCCTTTTGTTTTGTTCTATTATCCATTTCTAGTGTTGTTATCATGTGCTAAAACTAGATGTTGATCTAGAATGATCACTATTTTTCTATTCTATTCTGACTATTTTAACCTCTAGTTCTAAACTAGGTGATCTAAATGTTGTTGTTTTGAATACTATGAGACTTGATGTTTGTGAAAAAAACCATATTTTTTCCCTTCTGAGGGTAGGAATAAGTACCCTGTAATAACTACCCTTAAAAGAAGAAGCCTTGGAAGTGTGTTAAGATGGAAATATACATGATATAGTAATGATAATCAAAAATATATCTCAAGATTTAGAAATGTTTGTATCGAGATATTGTTATATAAAAAAGGGTATGCCTAGATAGATATAAAAATGTAAAAGCATGTGCAATGTACTGAACTAGAACTCTAAATGTTAGATTTTAGTTATTAGTCATTAAGGAGGGATGGAGCATGATGTGTATCATGGCATCCAAAAAAGTAAGGAAAATACATGATATAGATCATGGCATTGCAACAATCACATAATCAATTAAGAAACCATGCATATGGAGCAAGAATTAAGAATAAATAAGCATACAAGGTTGGCCAAGGGGCCAACCAAACAAGGGACATCGGTACAAGTCACTCAAACTAGAAATCAAGCATATAAGGCATGCTCAAATTCCACATATACATATAATTTGAGACAAGAAAGGATTGGCATGAGGGATATAAGAACATATAATATTAAAAGCAAGGGACATTGGTAAATGTCCAAAGGTACACACACATGAATAGAAGCCAAGGACATTGACAAATGTCCTAAGGCACACATAAGAAACAAAATTAGAATTAGAAAATGCAATCACATCTAGATATGTAAAGTGAGAAAGGAAAGCATGTAAAAAATATAAAGGTACAATCACAAATAATTAGTGAAAGCAATATTCAAAGTATTCAAGACATGTTAGTACAAGACTAGGTATATGCTAAGACAATACACAAGTGCTAAATACTAGTGAAATTTTGGTGTAGTAATCTATGTAAGCTAGTAAGTAATGCACATCATCATGATAACTAGGAGTATGTAGTGTAATAATGACATAACTTGGATGGTGTAGTCATGTATAATATGCCCCCAGTGGGAAGATGTATCAATGTGAATTTTGAATGTGGAGCTAGGATGCCCCCTTAATAGGTAGAATGACGCAATCAAGGAACTAGAAGTCACTACACACACTGAAAGAATATCAAGTGAAGCATGGAAATGTGGATAATAAACAAATAATAACATAAATTAATAAATTTAAGTATAACATATTATTATAAATATAAGACATGGATGATGCATACAATCTATATTCTATTGGTAATTTTGAATTATTTGAATGCTTTTGTATTTTTGTATAAGTTATGTACAATAAAGTAGAAGAGATTATGTAAACATAGGCTGGGATAGGATGATACTAATTGATAAGTCTAGTGGGAGACTCCTTTTCATGGTGTCTTATATCAAGGAGTGGAATCATGCATGAATGTGAAGAACAATGAAAATGTTGAGACTGTCGCTCTAAAAGCTATATATGATATAGATGTTTTAAAATATCTAAAGTAAAAATCATAATTTGGGGTCCTATTGTAACTATGAGAAGTGAATGTAATTTAGGGCTCTTAAGGACCCATTTAGAAGTAGGAGAAGCTCTCTAAACATGGGTTTTACGTGTAGACCCATGAGATCTTAATGAAACTACTCTAGGTGTGAAAACTATAGCTAGAATTTGTCTAGAATTCCAAAGTTGTGGAGGTGTATTAACCCTGTATACTAGTGATGGATGTGTCAATTATGTTTAAATCTATACCAAAGGAAGAATTGTAACTAGTGGGAAAACTAAAACTAGTAGAGAAGTTGGAACTGGTGACTGCAAAGAAAATGGCTTTGAATGAATTGGGGAGTGGTAACTCATATGAAAATCCATGAACTATAATAACCTAATTATCTTGAATGAATTTCATGCATATGTGAACTATATATGGTACTACCTAAATTTTATGAATCCATGGGTGACCAACTAACATATCAAAAAATCTTGCACTAGGAACTATAGTGAAATGTGTGGTCACATGTGTTAGACTAGTCTATAAAGGAAGTATAATCTCACCCAATGAACTTTGTATGTCCATATTGAATCCACTAATAACTATATCTAATGAGGTGATGTCCTACTCTAAATAGACAAAATGCTATAATAATGTAATGGTGTACATGTTGACACTACAACCATTATCGATGAGAACATTGTGAATGGGTTGATTATGAATATGTGCTTGAATAAAGAGGGCATTATAATCTGAATTATTCTCCACAATCTCTTGATCTAAGAAGGATGTCAAAGGTCTATATAGAAATTTGGACTCATACACACCGATCATACAACTCAAATGATGTTTCTCAACTGAAGGTGCTTGGTATGTAACTAGTGGTGGATGATCATGATATGCATGGTGAACCCCTAAGGTGCCACTTGTAGCCTATTATGAATGCTATGAAAATGGATTTGAGAATATTTTCAAAGCTTTATCTTATGCTAGTTTTTCTTGTGGAGGCTTAGCTAAAGTACAAAGATCAAGAAGGTTGTCATTTATCACGTCTTATATCTTATGTTTCAAACTGATGCATCTATTTATAGTGTGGCTTAGTGCCTTATGAAAATTAAAAAATTCCTATTAATCATATCCCTATAGAAGAGGCTTTGATAGGTTAACTTCCTGAATAGGATGCAGAGTAATGATGTTACAATCCAAAAGCTACTATAAAACCTTGGTTGGAGGAACTATAATATGTGAAAAAGTATGCTGAGGGGTGTTGATAAAATAATACACTAAGGAGGCTCTAAATATTCCTTTACTATAGTTTGATTTTAACCTTTTATATCATTAAACTTGACCTTATATGGGACTTTATTGTTAATCTTATTAGTTGTGTCTAAAATGCTTATATCTTTGATTTTTCCCATTGAAATGAGTTTGACTTCTTTTTACTTTAATGCACAACATAATTCAGTGAAGAAAGAGAATCACTTGAACATAATTGATTCATGAAGTGTTAGTAGAAGACTCTATTTGAAGAGGTCTTATAACTCTTGATCTACCATGGGATTAGTCATCTTAGCCAAAATGGTCTTATACCAAAGAACATAGTCTATGAAATACTCATTTGGTTATTTTTTATGTGGATCAATTTGAGTATATGAAACCTAATCACCAATGTTAATTCTATATTATGCTAAGAACATGTTAGCTAAAGGATTGAATGCATGAATTGACTAATTCAATAGACTATAAAACTATTGTAAAACATAATCCTTTAGGCTCCATGGAAATAGCTTGGTAAGTGGCTAGTCATTAGGTATATAATCCAAGCATGCTACGTAAAAGGCTCTCAAGTGTGTCTTTGGATCACCCTTGCCATCATAAAGAGTAATCTTGGGTTGAACAAACCCTTGTAGAAAGGGTGTAGAAGCAATGTGACATGCCAATGATGTATGCAGAAAAGTAAAAGAATCCAAATCCTATGGAGGTATAGTGGTACCTTGCTCAATATGTATCACCTTGGATTGTAGATATCTTATCTATTACATAAGGGTTGCCACATTAGGAGAGAGGGATGTAATAGCTATACCTGGTGGCAGAGAGGTAGGTTGGGCTGCTATAGGGGGTTGTTAAGACATAGTTACCCTTGTAGTGTTATTTTTAACTAGTTGCTCTATGGTTTGAGAATATTTACCATTGTTCACCTTTTGTTGTTCCTCTTATAAAATTCTAAGCATTTCATCTTACATAGCTAGATGTTTTAGTAATAGTTCTTAAAGTTCTCTTTTATCAGTTTCATCAAAACTAGTATATTGGGCCATTGTGAAAGTAAGAAAATAATTTATAATGTGTTTAAATATTTTTCAATAAATTTTAATAGGAAATGTTCTAGAAAAGGAAAATATTAAATATAATAAATTCAAATTCCTAAAAATAGCTAATTGGAATTTGTGAAAAAATGATACAAAGCTCCCAAACATGTAAGGTGATACCTTAAGAAGAAAAATAGGAGCTAGTACATGTAATTATGGATTTTTGAATGAATTTTTAAAATTAATATGATAATTTTAAAGTTTTGATATGAATTTATAGAAAATTTATATAATTTTGCTTAAAAAATTAAGGGAAAATTAGAAAATATTTATAAAATTAGCAATATATTTTTCCTAGTGTTTGGAAAGTGTTTATATGCAAAAAGGACCTAGTATGTGCAAACCATGGTTTTAACAAAATATATGATCATTTTGAAAATAAATTATAGATTTATGACTTTTAAATATATGAGAAATTATAAAATTATGGTAAAATATTAGAAATAATTTACCCTAGGGTTTTTATGCAAAAATTTAAAGTAAGTTGGGTTCACGAAATGTTTTGTTATTTTTAAAAATAATGGATTTTTATTCCTAATTAAATAAAAAAGTTTGATTAAGGTAAATTAGTAAATAATGTGAAATAATTAGGATATTGATTTGTGTAAATAGAATGCATTTTTGCCTTTTCTAAAAATAGTAATAAATAAGAGAAAATATGACTAAGCTTATTCTGAGCTATCCAATATGTGATAGGGTCTGAGAATTTAAGTAAAAGACTAGGATAATGTCAAAAATAGGTTTTTGAGATTTTTTTTCTAATTGGATAGGAGTACCAAAAGTGGGACACCCTGTTATTCAACATTGTAGTCCCTGTCTAGTGATATTGTCTAGGTGATCTAAGTTTTTTGGATTTTTTTTAGTAGGTCTATGTTACCCTGTTAGTGAAATATCAAAGTTAAAAATTCTATGGAGCTCAATGTGAAGTTTTTTTAATCTTAAAATCCCTATAATCTCTTTGTTATTGAACTTGAATAGCAACTTGTGAAAAAGAGAGAAGGGGTTAGTGTGTAAAGGATACATTAGATGCACTTCACACCCTGTGTGTGGGCACATTGCCTACATACCAGTACTTTAGGAGGGATCAAGCTAATGTAGTTCTCCCATTAAATTACTTGGTGTAATTATGTATGAAAATATAACTAGATACAAAACTAGGTGTAGTTGGAATGACTAGCGACTGGTGTAAGAGTTTGAATAAGCTTGGAATAATATTAGAAGGTTGTATGTAGAGAATAAGGAAAAGTACTTGAATGTACTTGGTTGTATTATTGATTCTCTCTTGTACATGAGTGCCCACCCTTCTAAATGGACTTTAAATGTAATTTTATATATAAATTAATTATCATGGGTTAAATGAATTTTCATTAGGCTGACATGAATTAGGATAAGGATCTAAGAGAAAATGATCATTTGAGCCAACTTTGCACTTGGAGAACAACACCAAAAATAGGACACCCTAGGTTTCAATGCTCCTATAAAAGTTGGGCATTATTGTCTAGAGGGAATGAGACCTAATACAATGGATCTAGGCCTAAAAGATATACCTAGGTCTATAAGGGTTAAGTTTGGAAGGTTATGGATGACTGGGAATCGGTGAAAGAAAAGCTTATAAGGGTTATGCAAGTAAGTATGAGGACTTATGGATTGGGTGTCATTATCCACACTAAAGTAACCAAATTTGAGATTTTATACTACTAAAATTAACATAATGGTTCATTGATTTAAAAATAAGTATGTTTTCTTGTTCTACCTTCCCCTCTACTCAATTGTGGATTCATAATAAAAATATATTCATAGTGAAATGCATCTAAATACATGCCTTCTACAATGCTAGACATGAATCTTACATGAGAACATCTTGGAAGTTATTTCAAAACTTTAAAATCATAATTAATATGAAAAACTATGGCGATTTATTTATCTATATTGTGTTAAGCATATGAAAGTATTTATATTCATATAAGTTTTTATATGATAAGGATAATATGATTGTTTTTAAACATTACTATTATGATGAAACTTATACATATAATCACATACTTTTATATATGAATACTAATACCCAAACTATATTTTATAATGAATTTGATGAAGTTATGGTAGATTAACTTCTTGAGTCTTGGACTATGTCCTAACATCAAATATCCCCATGGACACTTAGTTTAGACATATAGTTTAATGAAAACACATAGTAATAATATTTTTGTCAACTTAAATTAATTCTATTTTACCTCATATACTTATATTTTTATGTAATTTGGTAACCCTATATGTAAGGTCCATAATAATTTCCATCATTTATAGGGTCAATGTCACCACACCTTAGGTATACTTTTAGGTGGCCCACACAAGGTAATTTCATAAGTTAATAAATTCATTCTATATATATTATATATTGGCCATATCTAAATATATTATTTATGATTTTAAGACAATGTTGACATAAATTTTAACAAGAAAAGGTGATGGTAGTGGGGAGTGAGTGTGAAAATGAGTTTCTGAAATAGGACTCATAAAGGGAAAAGGGAGATGGTGATGGATTTGGACAATACACTATGGAAAGGTTTCATGTAGGACCATCAATTCAAAAATGTATTGACTAGGATCGATTAGGTAAAATACCCAATTGTCCTTTCATGAGGGAAGGGACATAAAAAGTGAAAACCAAATATTCAAATGGAGTTTTTCAAGGTAAGTACTCTTAGGAATGTAAACTCAAAGGAAAAAAGTTTGAACAATAAAAAATACACTTGAAGAAGGAACTTTTGATAGTGAAAGATACTGATATTTTTCATATTAAAGTTCATAATCAATTGATACAAATAGCTTCATAAAAAATGGAATGTGCTCTAGTAGGCATGTTTATAGGAGAAAGAACCAATATCATTGTTTTTACATAGTGAGAACCAATATCGATGTTTTTACATAGTGGGTAGAAAGAAAATGGAATCCTAAGGTTTATATGGAAATTTCTACAATGACCAATGGTTTTTTTCTAATTTGATTGAAAAATATAAAGGAGTGTGCTAAAATATTTGTGTGAGGAATTTAGTTTTTAGCTTGATCTATTTTTTCCCTAAGGAAATCACAATCTAGTTTTGATCCATAAAAGGAAGACATTAATGTGATGCCCATATGGGTTAATCTACTAGGTCTTCCTATTGAGTTTGGGATGAAGATTTATTTATTAGCATGGCTAAGACTTTTGGGTATGTAATAACATTTGATGGAGATACAAATAATATATCAAGATTTATTCATGAAATATTTTTGTTAAACACTTTTTTGAAACAAGATTTACCATCTTCAATTTATTTACATACCTCAAAAGTGGGAATGAAACCAAAGGATTGAGTATGAATATTCAGCCTTATTATGTTCCAAATATAAGAAGTTGGGTCATATAACTAAGATTTTCCCATCATGGCCTACGAGTAAGGATAGATATATGTTTAAAATAGATAAACCCTATGGTATGATAAGGACTAAAAAAACTATAAATGCTATCAGATAAGGAGGGTTATAGGAATATTCATCAATTTACACCTAATGGCAATAATGTTTTAACGGTTGGTGAGAATGGTTCTAGCATTTTAAGCTAGAAAGATATCACTTAAGTGTTCCTAGTGGAGGTTATACTTTAAGTAGAACCATTATCAAATATATATGTAAAGAGTGTGAGGAAGGATAATATAGGTAGGGTTTATTTGTAGGATACATTTTTAAAGGATCAAATAGAATAGTGTCTAAATAAGGGTGCCCAAATTTTATTTCCTAAGAAGATCAATTAGAGAAACTTTGAAAGGAGGATGTTACAAATTCAATAAGTGGCTTTGAAGCCCATAAGTTGATCCAATAAGAACCTATAGAGATTCTAACTTAAAAATTGGGGTCGTTAAAGGTTTAAAATAGTGGGGGAAACACTATCTAGGAATAAACTTTTTGTTCCCTTACAACTTCAAATAAATTTGAATGTTTCCATTTATTAAAAGAGAAAAAAAACTTAGTTTCAATAATAGTAGATAATGAAGTGAATATGAAACAATATATTCTTGAGGGTTAGGGGGATTTAAGCTAACTGAGCGTGTCACATCTAGATTTTCCTTTACAAATAATTAAACATTTATTTAGTGAGTTACGTAGTGATTATTTATAGATCCAATATGTATTCTTTATTTATATTATGTTAGTATCTATTGTGAAATTTATTTGTTATCAATGTCTATATTTAATTTTTTTGCTTATGATTAGTATTCAATATGATTATGTAGACTAATTTCATGTTCTGATAGTATTACTCAGTAATTTATTTTTTTATTTGTTGATTATACCCTGATATAGGCTAACTTCCTTTTTTTATTTATTGAGGTGAATGTAGGATCAGTCTACCCTCTAGACTAATACAAAATGAGAGTATCATTAGATAGGGTAGAGTAGATGGTGATGTTGTGGGCTAAGATAATGAGAATAAAAACCCTGCCCACACCATAATTAGTTATTTGCATGATATTTATTTGGGTTTTGAATACTTTTGTATATCATTGATTATTTTTCATTATATCTAATTTGTTCATGTATGCTAATATTTTGTTATGTCGTGATGTTTTCATTACATATTATAGATAAAATGAAGATATTGTTTTGATTGATATCTTAAATAATTCATTACATAATATGGATAATCACATTTCCTTGTGTATAACTAGATTAGGTTAAGATGATATTTATCTCATCTGAATATATGTTGACCATGACAAAATTTATGGTTAATAGTAACCTATGCTAGTGTTGACTTGATATATTTTGTCATGAGCTGTTAGTGAAATATTAGTGTATTTTTTTTAAGTTAATAAAATCTGGTTTTTGACATAAAACCCAATGTATACCAAAGAATACAAAATTGGACTATGAATGCATAGTCTATTGCCTTATAAACCTATGTTTGGGTAAGTTGTCAAAATATTTTTTTAAGTCATATAGTAATTATCAAAATAACAAGGGATATTATAGGTCATTAGAAAAGGAAGGTTCTTGAAATAATTATGGTTTCATGATTTTGTTTTCTTTTGGTTTGTTGACCTAAAAATTTAGAAAAAGATTATCATTATGCATGAAATCAAATTGGATTTTATTTTAGTTTTATGACCTAGAAGTTGAGGGTTTTTTTGAGTGAATCATGTCATAATA